>PVLA01018914.1:0-13408 GCA_004027455.1 Hydrochoerus hydrochaeris
GTTTCATGTTTTTATGGGAATTTGTTTTGTTTTGTCTTGATATGTTTTGTTTTTCACTCTAATACAGCACTGGAGAAAACAAACAGATGGTCACCCCTACCTTCTGCACCCCACTTCTGTGGAAGAGGTCCCAAAGCAGAGAAAGGCCTTCTCCCGCCCCTTTCCTGGGGTTCACATCTCGGGCCCTCCCAGGACCCAGGGGACAGGAATCTGCCATGCTAAGATGCAGGACACAGGGAGTATCCAAGCCGCAGATCGGCCACGGTCCCACTGGCCCTGTGAGCGCAGTCCTACATCCTATGATCGTGCTTCCCTGTAACTGTCTGCTCTGGGTAAAACCTGATCATGAGCACAGCTTGTTTAGGGTCTTCACTTCCTGATGAAATTTTCTGTGTCACATAAAATTCATGCTAAATAAATGTATACAGTTTTCTTGTGTTAATCTGCTTCTTGTTAGAAGCACCTTGACCCTGAACCGAGTGATGGGTGAGAAAAGCGTTCTCTGCAGTAGTGAGGTGTGTGCATGCATGCCTGTGTTTATAGTTTGTACCTAAAATGCCCCTCACGTCTCACACGTTGGGAACGTGCTTGGATCTCGGATGCTGGCCCTGACTCAGTCTAGGAGGTGGGGCGGGGTGAGACCCATTACAGGGGTGACCTGGAACAGTGGATCCCGCCCCAGCTCCTGTTTCTCTGCTTCCTGCTGCCATGGTGTGAGCACCTCTTCCTGCACCAGGCCCACCGCCATCCCACTCCTGCCGTGGGCCCTCCAATCATGGACTGCTCCCGTGACCCTCTCTTCCTGTATCCTGTGGGAATTGGCATTGTGTCCCAGGGACAGGAAAGCGACTTGGAAGTATGTAAATAAATGTGTATTATAAAATCTGACATTTTAAACATCTTTATGTATATAATTCAGTGACGCTAATGTTTTGTATTCTCTAATTATTCCTTGTAAACTCGTACCTGTTAAAGCCACAATATTGTGCTGCTCAGACCTTCATATCCTCATTAACCTTGATTGCTGCTTTTCTATTACTGTAAGAGGCACAATTCTATTCCCATAACTTCATCGTCTTCTTTCTTGCAATTACATGTTTTTTCACCATGTTCTTTGGCACCATATTGTAAAAACCACAATTCTTTTATCTTCCCGGGAAATCATCCATCTTATCGAAATGTAATTAGCCCACTTACCCCACACACCTTTTTGCCTTAAAATTTACTTTACTATCACCAGGGCTGAGCTGAGTGAGTGGAGGAAGCGATACTCCAGGAGAGCTGAGGTGACCAGATTTCCCTCCCCAATCCTGGGTGCCCTGTGGAAGCTATTTCTCGGGTAAACACTGGCAGACACAGTGACCAAACGTCCCTTGCAGAGTGCAGCAGGGAGAGGGTGCACGCTACTGTGGGTTGCTACACACACCCAAAGAAGAAGCCACTTGGGAGGATATGGCAGTAGGATGCTGAGCCCAGCCATTCAAGGTCAGGCAGAGCAGCAGAGCAGGTAGAAGCCCAAAGCAGAGCCACACCGGCATTGCCCTAGGTTGCTCCTTCCCTTCTGAGGCTGAATAACGTCCCATTGGTGCATCGAATCTCATCCTGTCCTTCATCCTGCAGTGGGCACAGGTCAGCTTTACCTCTTAGATATGGGGAGAGCTGGTTCCTGGGGGGAAAAGCAACATAGCGATAGAGAAGCAAAGCTGTCCTCTGTCCTCACAAAGCAGCAGTGGCCACTGTATCATTTTCATGAATAACTTTCCCAAGCACCCCTTCCACACACAGATATGGGGGCAGAGCTCTGCCTGAGTCTCCACTTGCTAATGTGCTGTCTGGCACTTAGTTCTCGACTGGACATTTGGCCTCCACCGGGGCTCCATGTCCACACTCTCTGTCTGCCTTAGCAGGGTGGGGAGTGGACCACAGTTCATAGCAAGCTGCTCCCCCTCTCTGCAAATGGACATGGAATGTGACAATTTATACGTAAGTGCTAGACAAGGCTTGGTGACATATAAGGGCAAACTCATGAAGCTGTGACTTCAGCTCAAAGGGAAGCACTCAGTGTACTGCGTGAACAGCCTGCACTTTTCTAAGCTGGAAGGTGAATTATACCAGAGAAGAATTGTCACCTTACTCTAATGTGTACCAATGAAGCGACAACCCTTCGTGATCAGGGGTTTGTTCTCATTCTTTTATGGCCTCCCTGTGAACTACCTTTGCATGTTTTTCTTATTGAAACTATTCTTTTCTTATAATAATATTTGTGGTCAATTTTGTCCAAATATTTTTCTCCCTTTTGGGGTTTTTTTTCAGCATCTATAAAGCATTTTTTGACAAATAGAAGTGGTATTATTCTAAGTAAATTTCCATATCTTACATTGTAGCGTCTGCTTTTACTGACTTTCCCAGGCAGCTATCACCACAGTCCGAAGGATGATCCATGGCCGTCAGTCCAGCCCCGAGGGAGGCGGAGGCAGGAGGATCGCAAGTTCAAATCACTCCTGAATAACTTAGCGAAATCCTGTCTCAAACTGCCTCCACAGCCCCCTTTCTCCTAACATGGACGGGCATGAGCAAAGGCTGTAAAGTTTCCTACATTTCTGGTTTTGTTATTGGCAGTGCTAGGGACTGAACTCAGGGCCTTCTGTACACTGTGCAAGGGTTCTGCCCCTGAGCTGCTTCCCAGTCCCTGAAACTGTGTTTTATCCATCTTGCAGAAAACTGTCACTTTTCCACTTGTACAAACAGCGGTCACACATCTGGGACTCGTCTTCCCATTCCAGTGAGGTAGGGTGTAATGGAGGCTTTCTGGCTCCACCTATTAAATAACGATTTCCCCTTGTTACTTTAAGGTGTCTCAGTGTCACATCTAAAGTTCACCTATGCGTGTCCCATCAAACAGTGTCCCGAACTGAAACATTTGACTTAGTACAAACCCAAGCTTTTCTCGTGGAGCCAAAGAATGAAATCACGGGCAAGGGAATTAGAAGAGCGTGTATGGGAAAATATGAGGAGGAAACCAGCTCCCAGAGGCACCCACGAGGCGGGCACTGGACTTGCCCGAGTGCTGTCTTAGCTCGGGTCTTACACAGATAAGCAGAGAGCAGGATCGTTCTAAACAGGTGATTCTATGGGCTTAGGGTTTAAGGAAAGTTAATTCTTTAATTTGGCCGAGTTGAAAGGAAGCCTCGTTCAAAGGAAACGCTAAGCTCCTCCGAGTCCCGGCCAGCGGTAGGAGGAGCGGTCCTGGGCTCAGCAGAGCCCGCCCCGACTCTTTCCTGGAGGAGCGCGCCGGCATCTGCCCACTGGCATCCTAACGTTCTATCCTTTTCCTGCGTTTCTTACATCACTAAGCTCCACTAGCTGCACGAGCCCACTTAGCTCTAGCTCACTGTGTGTGTGATTTCCGTGGGTCCGGCCAGCCCCGCCTTAGTCTGCCCCTCACTGCCGGCCTCCTTGGACGCTGACTGGGCGTCATCGCATCCCTTAGGGTATTTACTGGAGACCCACCTTACAATCACACTTTCAAAATGCTGTGTGCTTCGCCACTGTTATTTCATTTTCAGCGCTTTCAGATTAATTTCCCTTTTTTTCAGTGTAAGCCTAAAAGAACTATCAGAAAGTTTCAACTGAATCTTTGTGCTATAGCTTTGGAATATGTTAATTTGGGGAAAAACACTTTTTGATAAAATTAACTTCCTAAAACCTCGGCACACTAATTTTCCAATTTTCTGTTATGTTCTCCGCTAAGACTTGGTCATTCCACATTTTCTGTCCTAGAGGAGCTACCACACCTTGGCTTAAGGCTCCGAGTGCCTGGTCCCCACCCAGCAGCTCTGCCCTTCCTGCTGGCTTCTGAGGGCCCTGCTCCTCCGGTCACACACCGCCCA
The DNA here is from genome assembly GCA_004027455.1 of Hydrochoerus hydrochaeris. Classification (NCBI taxonomy): domain Eukaryota; kingdom Metazoa; phylum Chordata; class Mammalia; order Rodentia; family Hydrochaeridae; genus Hydrochoerus; species Hydrochoerus hydrochaeris. Next base: position 3,891 of record PVLA01018914.1, read on the forward strand.
CCTGCCCCCAGAGGCCAAACCCAGAGCTGCCCGTCAGGAACCTCACCCCAGGCCACAGGCAAAGGTCTGGGGAGGGCAAGCACCGGCCTGGGCTGCTCTGTCCCAGAGCGGACAGCGGGCTGATGAGCCTGGCCGTGTGCAGTGTGCCAGCACCGCCTCTGTGGGTTAAGTTACCATTTTCTCCTTTGTGATTAGTAACTAACCTGTGGAGGAGGACTTTTATCAAAACTATAGGATACATCCATCTAAATTTTCCCCGTGAGTTTTAGAATCCCTGGATGAGTTTTTGGCTTGAAGCAGGTATTACTCTGCTGCTGGTGACCGGATTTCAGACTCTGTCTTTGATGTTTTTATGCTCCTTGGTGGGGAGAGATGGCTTCTCCCTGGCTCCTCCCTCCCTCCCTCTCTTCTTTCTTCCCTCCCTTTTGTCCTGTGGACAGGTGGACTCTTCCCCCGCAGGCTGGAGCCCACTGCTGGCCTTATTATGGACGTTTTCACTGCTCTGCCAGATCCCTTTCTTAATATTTTATTTATTCATCATCAATATTTATAAGTGATATTGATCTACAGTTTTATGTGATATGCTACCTTTATCCGGTTTTAATAGTTTTTATAGGTGTCGTAAGAGTTACCAGAAAATCCCAGAGCAATTTAAATAACAGAAAAAGTCATGTTTCTTCTCATTCTTCTAAGATTTTTAAGTAAGTAAATCTGGCACTCTCTCTCTCTCTCTCTCTCTCTGACTTTACAGTTAAATTTACATTTTCTCTTCTATTTGATGTCATTTAGGATAGATTTCTGTAAAGTATTTTTATAATTATTTTACTTTTTCTAATACTCTAATTATTTTTCCATTCTTATTTCTAATTTGATGTTCTACATTCCCCCATCTACTCTTTGACTTAGGGATATTCTACTTTCTGTCAAAATTCTTGTTCATTTTTCTCTGGAAAATTCAGTCCTTGATATTTGCATCAATCCTGCTTTTCTTCCTATCCTGGCTTCTCCTAAAGCTGTATTAATTTCTCACTTCTGCTATTTTAGGCCTATTTTCTGTCACTTTTTACAACCTACATTTTATTCTAAACTCTGCTTTCCTCTGGGTGTAACTTGACAGTAATCTTAGATTTTTGTTTGCATCATTCCTATTATTGTTATTTTCTAAATATGCTTCAATTTCTGGCCTCTACTTTGTCTTTGATCCTAAGTTACTTTCAAGGTGTTTTTGGAATTTGAAAACCATTAGAGATTCTTTTATGTCCACCATTGGTCCTTATTCATATTGTTGCCAGTCAAAAACACCTAATTTTTATTCTTGCTAAAACTTTACGATTTCCTGCCCGCCGTGTGATACGCGGCGATGGTGCACACGGTGCGTGAGACCCTGAACGGGCCCGGGCTCTGGGTGCCAAGTCAGCCCCGCCGCCCGGCCGCGCTGCTGAGCCTGCGCGTGACCCACACGGATGCCCCTGAGGACGGCAGGGCAGTGACCTCTCTACTTGGCCTCCTACCGATGCCCTCTCCCTAAGGGTTCCCGCTCTGGGGGAACCTGGAAAGCAAGACCCTGTGGCTCGCGTTCAGCTCTCGCACACCTGCTTCCTGCTTTGTCTGAGTTCCCTGCTGCCTCTCCGCCCGTTCACTGTGAGCAGAGCAGCGGGGACAGAGGGGCCGCGGTCAGCCGCCCTGGCCTCCTCTCCCCTGAGCTCTGTCCCTGTGGTGGCGGAAGGGATCTGAACTGAGTGGGGACTGCGGGAGGCTCAGCCCGGAAGAGCGTGCACCCCGTCTCCGGTAATAAACTGAGAGGGTGAGTCAGTCCCCACGTGGGGGTGAGGAGTGGCGTCCGGGGGACCTCATTCCTGAGGCCTGGATCCCACTGTCCCTAACGCCACAGTCTCCCTGCGAGCGTCCCTGGGGCCGGTTGGTCCTGCACCATGGCCTGTCATTGCCAAGGTCATGCTTTTTAAGCTCTAAATCGTTTTCTGGAAATCTGCAGCTGTTATCTGAGGGGCAGGGCCCGGAAACCTGTTCTGCTTGACCTCACCACCGCCTCTCCCCTCACTCTCTCATTTTGTGTTTTGCTTTTTGTTTTGAGACAGGGGCTCCTTAGGTAGCGCAGCAAGGCCTCGGACTCATGGTGACCCTCCTGCCTCAGCTCCCCAAGAGGTAGGATGATAGGTGCGCACCGAGATGCCCAGCATTACGGGCCCGACCTTTCCTGAAGGTTCCGGTTCCGAGGATCACCAGGGTGCACACTGAGACTTCAGTCCAACACCCAACTTGCCTGAATCTGATTCCACAGGTCTGTGGTGGAAAATCCGAGCTGCATAGTACCAGTGAGCAGCAGCACACACGGGGTAACGAGGACGTGCAGAGCTGGGTGCCATGGTGGAGCCTGACTGGCAGCCTCAGTTTCCCTGCAGTACTCCCTCTGTTGGCCACTGCAGAAACAGCCGGGAGGCCGGAGTTTGTGGAAAGCCCGGGAGCACAGCCATGTCACCCACAGTGCTACTCGGGAGGAGCATGTCCCATCCTCCAAGCCCCACTTGCCCACATCTCAGCCGGCTTCGCATTTCAGTAAGAAATGCCTGAGAGTCAACTCCACAGAGAGCATGCAGGCCCAGCCCAGCTCCTGCCCCTCACCTCTGGGGCACTGAACTCATGGGGACAGGACAGGAAGAGGAATCGACCCCAGAGCCGCCCTCCCCTGGGGGCCTGTGCCTACCCCACACCGCCTCAGCAGCCAGCACGCAGGGCCTTCGAGACATCTGTGATCAGAACCGTAGGACCAGGCGAGAGAGAAGCCACGCTGCCCACAAGCACAGAGGATCCAGGCTCACGTGAGGTGAGGTTGAGATGGGGGAGTCCCGCCCCACCTCTGCTGGGTCCTCTGTGTGCCGAGCAGGAACACAGGGCGAGTCCAGGCGGTTCCATCTGAAAGGACAGCTTGGTCATTTTACCTCGTGGCATCTGTCACGGCCCTGCCACGCCTTGCACAGCAATAGTCATTGCCCCAAAGGTGCACTGCACACCCGCAAACAGGACTGCATCGGCCGAGCTGGAGGTGAAGGACAGCAAATGGGTCTGTGTCCGGGCCCTCGGAACCTGCAGGTGACACAGGGCAGGGCAGGCCAGGGCCAGGGAGGACAGTGCAGGACAGGGCAGCGTCTCCCTGGTTCAGTTCTGCCGTCACAACAAAGCCACCTGTACTCTTCAGCCAGATTTGGCTTCCTTCGCACTGTTTCAAAGGGAATTAATTTTTCTGCCGACAAGAATCATAGGGCATTTCCTTGAAGAAAGAGCTTTCACGAAAGCTTCCCATTCAGCCTCTTGCGGTCAAGCCCAGCACAGCGACGGTGCTGTACCCAGACACGCAGCAGAGGCCAGGTCTGGACGGGAGCCCCGGACAAGGACAAAGACAGTTCTGACCTCCCTGCCTGCCGCCCTCGTAACTGGAGAACCAGCAAAGGAGCCCTGCAGGAAATAAAAACCATAATCGCTATTTTAAATTGCTCCTCTGGTCCAAATGATGTTTATTCGGAATGTTTCCCCTCCCTGCACTGTGAAACTGAGCTCAGACTGAGAAGTCACAAAGCACCTCTCATTTCCTGAGCCGTGTGTGCCTGGGCCTCTGCCGTGACAGAGGCTGAGAGGTGCCTTGTGGCCCGGAGCACCACCTGCAGGTCCCCTGACTTCCTGCGGGTCTTCCTACAGCGGAGGTCAGTGGGACACAGGGCTCTGTGGCACTGAGCGTGACTTTCTCATGAAAACGGTGAACTCGGAGGGGCCCGAGCCTCTGCCTCACCACCGGGTTTCCGGTGCAGAGGGAAAAGGAGCCTGCGTTGTTCCAGCACATGATGACGTTCCTCACTCCTCGTGCCATCAGCCTACAGGCCCAGAGTCCCCACCACAGCAAGGGCAGAGTGGGCGCTGCCCACTCTGGCTGTGGGACGTCGAGTCTCCCCGTGTCCCTGTGTCCTGGGACCGGCAGAGTCATCTACCACCCGGGCCGGGCAGGTAGAACCCACTCGCATCTCTCAAAGGGTTTCTCATCTTCTTAACATAATTCCAGGTCAGCTGCAAACTAGCAAGAACCATGAAGGACACACGACAGGGAGATTCCCTGGTGCCCAAGGAAGCGGGTGTTTCTGTGCCCAGAAGCCCACTGGAGGAAAAGCAGGTTGGCCCAAGTGTGCCAGTGAGTGCATTGGCAGGACGCATTTTTGACTGTGAATGAGCTAAACTAGAAACGCGTGGCTGGTGTCATAAGCAGAAGATGCCGTCATTTCTTAGCTCAATACCTAGGACAGAGAACAGTGATGACTATGGGACCTGAGGTATTTAATTAATCATAACTTCCCAAAAGGTTGCTGAGACTTTCATTTTAGTGGTTCTGGGGATTGAGCTCAGGAGTCCTCTACCACGGAGCTGTACTCTCAGCCCTTCTTCAGTTTCTATTTGAGACAGGGTCTGGCTAAGTTAGCCGAGCCCCAAATTTGCATCCCCCTGCCTCAGCCTCCTGAGTAGCTGAGAACAGGAATGAGCCACTGCACCTGCTGAAACCTTTTTGAATGCACCATCCCTTTAACAAAGCTCCACGAGGGCTGGGGTGTCCCGGAAGGGCAAGGGCGCACCAGCCGCTGGGAAAGCTTCCGAGGCTGCTGCCTAGGGAGGTGTGGACAGAGACCTCACCACAGCCAGTGGGAGCTGGGAAGCCGGCACAGGCTGGGACCCTGAGTACACACAGGTCAGATTCTACCACTTCCCCTTCTCTTGCCAGGCTGCCCATGGCTACAGGGATGAGGATCCCAGAGAGTCCAGGACGCTCCTGGAGCAGTGAACAGGAAGTGGCACCAAAGGCAGTGAAGGCCCAAGCATCCCAGGGACCGGGTGACAAGGCCCAGTCAGACCCAGGTCTGAGCCATCTCGCACTATGGTGCTGAGCTCAAGTGCAGGGCCAGTCCAAGGGGCCCTGTGGCCATGTGGTCCGTGCTGCTGTGGCTTGGAAATGTCCTCGGGGTTCTAGGAGGCAGCCCTGCCTGCCGCCCTCGTAACTGGAGAACCAGGGGTTCTAGGAGGAAGGAGATCACCAAACAGCCCTCAGAGGGGACACTGGGACCTGCCCCCTTCCCGTTTCCTAGCCACCATGAGGCAGCAGTGTCTTCTGCCACCAGCCCAGAGCAGCAGGCCAGGTGCCGGTGCACGGGCCTCTGAGACCGCAGGCACTGTGCGCTCTGCTTTCTGTGTCCAAGTCCTCAGTGGTTCACACAGCAGTGGAGACCAAACCAGCCCCACTCCTGGCAGGAAATGGATGCGTAGCCTGGGCCCACTAGAGCCTTGCCACCTGTCCCGTCCGAGCCACTTCCAGGGAGGGTGACCCCTGTAGAAGGGCAGTCAGGGGCAGCCAGGAGGGTGCTGTGTGCCAAGTGACCTCAGCAGGAGAGCCAGGGAAGCAGTGACCCAGGCCTCCTGCAAAACCCCTGAGCAGTAGATATGTATCCTGTCCCTTCAGGGAGGAGGAATGGCTTCTGTTCAACGGCGTGGGAAGGTGAAGCTCCCCAGCTCACCCAGGACAAGTGCCTTGCTGTGAAATGTGACATCCCAAGGGTGGTGGAAACTCCAGCACAAACTGAATCAAGCCCAGATCTTTTGAGCAGCTAGGCGATGGAGACCCCGCACTAGGAAGGTGAGATTGCTGTATCCCCAGGGTGTCCACTGGAGGAGCTGGGCCCACACCTGCACACTGCCCGGTGCTGTAAATGACAGAAATGTGCACAGGGACCCCAGACAGAAAATGCCTGCCACATGCTTCACCTGGGGCAAGGCTTGGGTCCCAAGTTGCATTGTGTAATGGGGATTTGTCTATGGATGTCTCTGCTCCAACGAGGCATAGTCAAGCCGCTGGTGTTGCAGAACCGGTGCTGAACGGAAAGAAAGTTGCTCCGCACTGAGGAGTAGGAAGGCAATCATTTATTCCACCAGCGGGCTAATGGGATCATTCCCGAAGCACCAGCCTAAGGTCAGACCTAGGGTGTAAGCAGGAAGTACCAAAGTGGAGAGCAGCTCTTATGGTTTATGAGATGGCCCCCCAAGTCTCATGTAATCATGGATACAGCTAAACCTAGCGTTTGCGATTGGTTCATTGTCTAGTGCTCGGATTGATGGTATGAGTGCTACACCCGCCCAGGGGTGGAGCCCACACACAGCAGAAGGTGGGGAGAAGATGTGTCTTCTCTTTCCCAGTTTGTGCTTGCTGTTTGTGACCACCATGAACCGCTGCCCCTCAGCCATGTCATTTTGCCTTGGAGCCAACTGAGTATGGACTGAAACCTCCAACCTATAAAAAATAAATCTTCCCTTCCCTTCCCTAACTTCAGGCGTCAGATATTTTGTCTCAACAAGGAGAGAGAAAAGTAACCAAGACACTTGGTTTTATAGGTGTTGTGCAGAATGAGTGTATCTTGTGGCCTTGTTCCATTTGTCAGGCAGGGGGAGCTTAGTTTTAAATTTTCGTTTTCCTGGGAAAGTTCCTGAATGACAGGAAAGCATTTACTTCTTGAGAAAAGCTCTTCAGCAGGGGCTGCATGTGACACACACGCGCTGGCCTATGTGTAAGGGCCCCAGCCAGCCGAGTCCCTGTGCCAGGAGGCCAGCACTGGAGGGTGTGGCCCAGGGCTGCTGCTGGGCCGCGGGTGCTTCGCAGCAACTACACGAGACTTCCAGCGTGGAGATGCCCAGCGTCACTATGTGTGGATCACATTTTCACATGGTACACCACAAACACACAGAATGGTATGTGCCAATTAAAATTCAAAAGTTGAAACAGAAACCCTGGTTATCAAAAGCATGCATGATGCCCAGGTGAGCAGAGAGACGGCGAGGGCTGCTGCAGGCTGGGGACCGGCCGGCTGCCTGCGGGGGAACAAGGAATTAGGGAGGGATTTGGGTCAGAGGCCACCAGGAGACACCGTCTTGCCATGAAATGGGCTGCATCTGCAGAAGCAAGTTTCTGGACTTAGATTCTGAGTCCTTAACAAAGGTTCCAGTTATTTAAAGCAACAAACAAAACATCCTTTTAAAAAATCCCCATTTAATAAAAAAAAAAAAAAAAACATTGTTGGGCCATTTGAGTTCCAGGAGGAATTAAAAATAAATGACGTTTTTTATAGTCCAGCTCCTTGCAGAAAGATTGCAATTCTTGATTAGTTTGTAACATTTCTCATCACCCCAGGGCATGCGTGATGCTGAGACGTGAACTTGTGTTTCATTCTGTACAGTGAATTAAAGTGAAGGAGGGAATGCTGCCGTGAGGCCTTGGAGGAAACTCCTCACAGCAAGGAAATAAAGCCTTGTTTTGTTATTGTGATTGTTACGGTTAATTACAGCACATAAGTGACACTGAAGCATAGGGAACTGATCCCATGGTGTCAGACACTTCATTTGCTTTTGTTTAGGAGGTAAGACACCTGCAGAGTGCTGAAGTCAAGAGAAGAGTGACCAGGAGAAGGGCCCTCCCTCCTGAGCACACGGAGGAAGAAGGTCCCCATGCTTGCTTGGACAGGAGAGAGAAGACAGAAGCGGGTGTGGCAGTGTCCACAGAGTTCGGCATGGTGGCGGCCAGTAAGAGCCCAGAGGGTGCCCTGGAGACGGGGATGTTAGCAGTGACAGTGACAGAGCAGGCAAAAGAATCTAGGCATAGCCAAGGAGTCTGGGAAAGCCAGGGTCCCTTGGTCCAGTAGCACTGAAATGGGGACTTTAGCAGCCCAGGGTTGCCACCGGGTAATCACTACTAGAGCCACCGGGACAAGGGGGTGGGATAAGGTGGCTCTATCCTCAGAGGCTTTAGGACAGCAAAAACACGGGGTCAGGAAAGGCTGCCCTGCTGAGGTGCAGGCAGGGAGAGGACAGTGGTACACCGGGGCTGAAGTCAGAGCCCCGGAGGACAGGGAAGGGCAGATTGCTGGGCAGGGCCATGCAGCCACAGAGACCCATGCCTGACCCCTGGGGTAGGGCCAGGGTGCAAGGACAGCATGGGGAGGGCAGAAAAGCATGGGCAGGCTCGGCCAGCGGCTGCCAGGCACCCTGGCTTTCTGGCCAGGAAGTTGTGGGCTGATGTCTCTCTGCAGGGACAGAGGGCTGGGACAGCACCGCAGCAGCCATGAGCATGTGTGCTCAGGGCTGAGGGCATCGGGCAGGAGGGCAGGTGGTCTCCAGACACTGCGCAGGTGCAGCAGAACAGGCGCCGCTCTGAAAGAGGCTCCTGGTCCTGAGAGCTCCACAGGGAGCGTGAGCTGGGCCGAGGTTGACTCGTGCGGCGCCTGCCCTGGTGACCTGTTTGTGTCCAGGTCAGAGCCTGGACAGTGAGGGCACAGCGTGAGGCTGTGGGTCTGAGCCCCAGGAAATGGAGGGAGCACACAGGAGGCTGTCCACCCAGCCTGCGCCCGAGGGAAGCGATCACCAGCATCCTGGGGGACAGGGACAGGGACAAGGACCAGGACCCATTCCATCGCAGAGCGTGGCCTGCCTTTGAGCGATCCTCCACACTGCCGCCTCGCTAGGGAAGGGACCGAGAAGGCAGGGCTGTGTCTCCTGGGGCTATTTGCTGAAGGAGCGAAACCGAAAGGTACTTTCTGGGGAGCCAAGGATGTAGGTCAGTGCTGGAGGCTTCTATGAGACCCAGGGCTCAATCCAGCTCTGCTTATTTCCCACACCGCTGGAATGCGGTGGACAGACGGCAGAGACGTGGGGGCAGCACAGCCCCTGGGGATGCTGGCCTGGCTGCCACGGTCCTTCTGGAGCCCAGAGCTGTGCTTGACATGTGTCCACCCCAACGCCCCATCCACGGGGCACCCGGGCAGCATTGCTACGGCTGGTGGCTGCGGGAGGCAAGTGTGCGCACATATATCATGGTAGATTTGCCATTTTTGATCAGACCTAGAAAAAAACAGCATCAAAGGGCATTTTATGCCTCGCCGCCACCTGGCTGCTGGGAGGGGGGCTATGACATCACTGTTTCTCAGAACCTTGCGTGTACCGGGTCTCTGCTCAGGAAGAGTCCCTGAGTGGGGGACAGTCCCAGCAGGGACCACCCTGCACACGGCCCTCAGCCCACACCGTCGGTGCCACACTCATCCCCATTCATGTCACACAGCCCTCGGCCCTCACTGTCGGTGCCCACACTCATCCCCATTCATGTCACACGGCCCTCGGCCTGCGCCGTCGGTGCCCACACTCATCCCCATTCATGTCACACGGCCCTCGGCCCGCGCCGTCGGTGCCCACACTCATCCCCATTCATGTCACACGGCCCTCGGCCCGCGCCGTCGGTGCCCACACTCATCCCCATTCATGTCACACGGCCCTCGGCCCGCGCCGTCAGTGCCCACACTCATCCCCATTCATGTCACGCGGGCCGAGTGCCCACACTCATCCCCATTCATGTCACACGGCCCTCGGCCCGCGCCGTCGGTGCCCACACTCATCCCCATTCATGTCACACGGCCCTCGGCCCGTGCCGTCGG
>PVLA01018917.1:0-13407 GCA_004027455.1 Hydrochoerus hydrochaeris
TGTTTCCAGAACTATGCTGAATAGGAATGGTGATAGAGGACATCCTTGTCTTGTTCCTGATTTTAGAGTGAAAGCTTTCAGTTTTTGTCCATTTGGTATAATGTTGGCTATTGGTTTGTCATATATGGATTTTATCAGATTGATGTAGATACCATCTATTCTGAGTTTCTGAAGAGTTTTTCTCATGAACAAGGTTTGGATTTTATCAAAAGTTTTTTTCTGCATTAATTGAGATAATCCTGTGATTTTTGTCACTGGTTATGCTGATGTTGTGTATTACATTTATTAATTTGCAAATGTTAAACCATCCCTGAATTCCTGGGATAAATCCTATTTGGTAATGATGTATAATCTTCTTGATGATTTGCTGCATTCTTTTTTGTCAGTATTATATTGAGAATCTTTGCATCAATGTTCATCATTGAGATTGGCCTATAGTTCTCCTTTTTGGTTGGGTCTTTCTATGGTTTTGATATCAGAATAATACTTGCTTGCAGGAATGAGGTGGGGAGGATTGCTTCCCTTTCAATTTCTTTGAAGAGTTTGAGGAACATTGGCATTAAACCTTTTCTAAATATTTTATAGAATTCAGCCATGAATCCATCAGGACCTGAGCTTTGCTTTGTTGGTAAGTTTTTAATCCTAGTAGCTGATATTGGGTTATGCAAAATTGTTATAGCTACTTGTTTTAGCTTTGGTAGTTCATATGTTTCTAGAAATCTATTCATTTCCTCTGTTTTCTACTCTATGTAAGTAAAGATTTTTCAAAGTAGGTATTTATGATCATTTGAATTTCCATGGAATCTGTAGTATCTTTTCCCTTTCAGTCTTTATTGCATGGATTTTAGTTTTTTGTTTCATTTTCTTGATAAAGTTGGCTAGAGGTTTGTCAATCTTTTTATTCTCAAAGAGCCTGCTCTGTTTCATTAATTCTTTGCATTGTTTTCTGAGTCCCAATTGAATTAATTTCTTCTCTGATTTTTATAATTTCATCTTTTATATGAGCTTTGGGATTTACTTGCTCTTTTCCTAAAAGCTTAAGGTATAGCATTTGGTCATTTATTTGTGCTGGTTCAGTTTTCTTGATGTGACAATTTATTGTTATATATTTTCCTCTTAAGACTGCTTTCATTGTGTCCCACAGGTTCTGGTATGTTATATCTTCTTTTTTACTAAATTGTTGGTATTGTTTAATTTCTTCTTTAATATCATCTGTGACCCATTGATGTTCAAGAGATTATTTAATTTTCATGTATTAATGCAAGTTTTACAATTTCTTTTGCCATTAGTTTTCAATTTCACTGCACTATGGTCAGATAATATGCATGGGATAAATTTAGTCCCTTTACTTTTACTTAAGGATATATTATGTGCTAATATATGGTCTATTTTGGAGAATGTCCCATGCACAGCTGAGAAGATTATATATTCTGATGTGGTTGGGTGGAACACTCTGTAAATATCTACTAAGTCCATTTGTTGACATGTTTGATTCAATTCTGTTATTTCTTTGCCAACTTTTTGTCTAGTTGATCTATCTCTTGGTGACCATGGGGTAATAAGGTCCCCTATAGTAATTGTGTTGTTGCTTATTTAATTTTTTATGCTTATTAGTATTTGTCTTATATAGTTGGGCGCTCTTGTATTTGGTGCATATATGCATATGATTGTTAGCTTTTCCTCTTCAAGTTTTCCCTTGACAAGTATGTAGTGAACTTCTTTATCGCTGTTGATCATTTTTGGTTTGAAGTTCACATTTTCTCCAAACAGAATAGCTACCCCTGCTTTAGTCTGGGTTCCTGTCACATGGAATATTGTTTTCCATCCTTTGACTTTTAGCCTGTGAGTTTACTTTTGAGTCAGATGTGTTTCTTGTATACAGCAAATTGTGGGATCCTATTTCTTGATCCATTCTGTCAATCCATTTCTTTTACTAGATGAATTGAGGCCATTTACATTGCTGGATATAACTGATATATACTGGCTTAACTTTGTCATGTTATTTTCCTGTTGTTGGTTTTCTGCTTTTCCTTCTTGTTTAATTGCTTGCCTTGTCTGGTGGTTTCTTTCTGCTGTTGTTCTGGGAATTGTAGTCATTTTTATCTCTATGTAATATCTCTTTCAGTACTCTTTTGAGGGTTCATTTGGTGAACATGAATTACTTCAGTTGTTCTTTGTCATGTAAGTATCTTATTTCTCCATTAAATTTCAAAGAAAATTTTGCAAGGTACATCAACCTGAGTTGAAAGTTGTTTTCTTTTAGGGCTTGAAACACCTCACTCCAAGCACATCTTGAGTTGAGTGTTTGTGCTGAAAATTCTGCCATGATTCTAATGGGCTTTTCTTGATAGATAAGTTGTGTTTTATTCTCTAACAGCTTTTAATATTCTGTTTTTATGCTGCATGACTAGGATGCTAATTATTATATATCTGGTTGTAGATTTATTTTGATTATGATTGTTTGACATGCTATATGCCTCACTTAACTGTATATCCAATTCTTTCTCCATGTTTGGGGATTTTCTGCTATTATTTCTGTGCATAGTTTTTCTATGGCATTTGCATTAACCCCTGCATCTTCATTGAAGATGAAGCTGTTGAATTGCCATTTCATGTCGTCTTGTTATTTTTAAAAGTTTTTTCCTTTCATGACCATTTCATGTTGTCTTGTTATTTTTAAAAGTTTTTTCCTTTCATGATCAGTAGCTGAGATCCTATCCTCAAGGTCCAAAATTCTATCCTCAACTTCATCCAAGCAATTTTGCTAGATTTTGATAGACTTTTATTTCTTGGATATCTCTTTGAATGTATTTCATGTATTCTACTTCTTTTCTATGCTGTTCACTCAAGGTTTCCATCATTTTCCCATGGTTCTGTACTTTTTTTTAAAAAATATATGTCTTTTCTAGCTATGCTGAGCAACTCCTTTATTAAGGTTATCATTTCTTTCTTTACATAAGAGCTTCTTTCTAATTGGATTTCCTTTATAGCTTCATGGATTTGTTTCTTTATTTCACTTGCTATCTTTTCAGAAAATTTAGGTGTATGACTTTTAATGTCTTCTATTTTAAGGCTCCTGTACTTCTCCCTGATGGACTGGATGTGTTAAATTGTATGTTACTTTTTTGTTTTGCCATTTTCATTGCTTGGTCTAATATTTTGTCTTTCAATCCCAGTAGTCTCAACTATCCATCATGTGTGTCTTAGGGTTTGACTATGTAACTGATGCTTTCAATAATATTTTTAATCTCTTATATTTCTGTTTGAAACGTTTTCTTGGATTCTCTTTTCTTTTTGCTGCTTGGTAATTATGTCTTACATCTCTTTATCTCTACTAAATTTTTATTAGTGTCTTCTCACTGATCATTTATTTCATTAGGGCTATTATCTAATCATCTTTAAATTTTCCAAGTACCTTAGTGAACTGTTTTACCACCTTGATACTTTTAGATATTTCTGCTGTGTGGTTCTTTCTGCTCAATGCCTCTTGAAGCAGTTTTGTGATTTGGGAATTTCTTACTCCACCTAAAGGTTCCACTCACCTGGCTTCCCACCACAGAATACAGGCCCTGTGATCTCTCTCACCTGGCATCTGAGCTTGAGCTTCTCAGGGGACCTCAGAGGATCACTGCCTAGCACTCATCCCTTCCAAGTAGGCCTCTTAATGGTGTCTTTCACTCATTGTCAGTACAACAATACTTCATTCCTGGAACAAAACTGTCTTCTGGGTTCTGATACTATCCTCAGTCAGTCTTTTGCTTATCATCTTTGCCACTCTGGTGTGGAGAACCCAAGAGCTGAATAGGGTAGGATTTGATAAGTTGGTCAGTCTTCTTTTTGGTATGTCTTGTGTGATACCCCTGCAGGTGACAGTAGTGTTTGCCTGGGCGTCCTATCCCTTGTCCAGATCTCATGATGCCTAGGAAATTGGTGATGCCTCCTCAAAAGCTTTTATGCTAGTACATTTTACTTGATTGTATTTTTTTTTCATTTTTGCAGCAAAATTTTTCAGTTCAGTAGCACCTACTTAAAGTCAATTTACCTTTATTGTATCTTTGGCTAGCCAAGCTACTGTAACATTTGCCAAACTCACAAATCTTAAAGATAATTTGGAGTGTTAACCTTGTCAGTGATTATCATTTATTCTTCTCCTCTTCCTTTCATTTCTTTCTTTACCTAATTCACTATTTTCCTCTTTCTAAGCTCACAATAACTCACTGGATTAAAGATCTTTCACACCAGGATTTAAGATGTAATTTTCTTTTCTTTCTTTCTTTTTTTTTGGGTACTGGGGATTGAACTCATGACCTAGTGCTTGCCAGGCAGGTGCTTATGCTGCTGAGCTAATTCTCCAGCCCCTAAGATGTGATTTTTGATGAGACTACATTCACATTACCCTGATGTCTCTAATAAGAGTCCAGATCTCTCATTTTGTCTCCTCCACAATCTTCTTACGTCTTTCCAACTTGATACTTCACTTTACTCCAAATTTGAATGTTTAGAACTGAGTCCCATTCTCCTCTTTCAACTGTTACAATTTAAATTTCTGATATAATAATATATGTTGACTCTCTAAATTTGGGTGTGGACCCTACTGATTGTGATATTAAATTCTTATGAGCTACCTACCTGATCTCACTAAAATTGCATTGGGCTATGACTATCATTGTAATGTGGCATAAGGAAGAGAGATACCAGAAGTAGATAAGGATATGTAACTGCCTAGTTTAGTAGCCTTATGCAGTATCTTAGTTCATTGAAGTGTTTTTGTATTATATTTCTTAATATAAAGAACATATATAGTTTTGCTATCATATTGCTTAATATAAAGAATGTTTATGTGTCAAAGAACTCTTGTGAAATAGCACACTTGAGTTCTTCAGCTGTACCTTGCTAAGTAAATTATAGAAATGACTACAGGAGGACTTCTTGTATCAATGATGATGGATAGTCACAAAAGCAATTTTCAATAACTTAGTGGGAGAAATAACTTCTGATCCATAATTAATTAATTCAAAACTCTTGCTGGGTTTCTTCTATGTGTTAGACTCTTCTTTTAGAATTATATTTATGTGAAGTTGTATACAAAATGATCCCCAGTAATTGTTTTGTATAGATTTTTATATTATTCATAAGTATTAGTTCTAAAGATCTAAAAATTTTAATTTTAAAGATTAATAAAATTGTATTACTTAAAAATTTAAAACAAAAATCATAATAGTTTCAGTAAATTTCTTAGGTTCTTTCCACCTCAGTTCAGCAGTAGGACTCATTCACTGATATCACAATATACTAAAGAAATTTAAAGATTAAGTTAAATTTTAAAAGTTTCTAACCTAAATATATATATTTTCCACTACCATATTAGAAGATAGACATAATCTATATCTTCTAATTATTATGTAATACTTTTATCTTCTTTTTTTCATGGATATCAAACATCTGTTTTCTACTCATCTTATTAAAATTAATATCAAATGGGATTGAATATTGTCTTTCTTGTTCATGGCTATTTCCCCAGGATATATGCAATGATTGACATTTAGAAGCTACTCTATACATACATACTACATAATAATAAAAAATTTGTCTCCTATGTCTCATTTATCTTTCTCTCTGTTCTTCAAACCCTATTGAGAAGTAGATCATGTGTATTTTGCTTTTCATTAACTCAGTATGTCCTTACTAAAACACTTGCTCTATAATTTATGTTTATAATTGTCATGAACAACTGATCAAAAAAAGAAGAAATTAGATATCCTCTTTTCAAAATTCATCATTTCACTTTACCTTTCCCTTATAAAGCAACTTACATAGCATAGTTAAAACCTTTAGAATTCATGTAATGTTTAGTAATTTACTTTTAATGTAATATCTTCATTTTTATGTTAGAATATAAGTGGATATGTTTCATTTTCCTAAGAAGGCTTTTATTTTCAATTGCAATAAATAGCATTTTTATAGGTGAATGAAGGGCATATAAATAGAAGAAGAAATGGAATCAATATATAAAAACCATGCCATAAAATATCAAGTATAACCTTTGCAAAGGTGAGCTACAAATTTCCCTACTAGTGGCAGTCACTACAAAGAGGATAAAATACACTTTTATTTTATTTACCAATTTGTTTGATGAATTAATCATTTATTTCTAAGGAATGTGACAGTTGCTATAATAAAACTAGAAAGAATTATCTCCTAGTTGCCTCCAGGAAGAATATATAATTTAAATCAATGAACAACATCTTTCAAAAGAATCCTGCTATTGACAATTAATCTTGGCATATTCCTCAAATGCCACAGCACAATTCCACAAAGGATGTTTCATCAGAAACTGGTGCTTTATGGCCCAGACCTATGCTTTTCTGCTGATCTGGTTTAATCGAAGGAATTTTAATGATGTTCTTTCAGAAAACACTGTGTTTGTGATGGTCAATTAAGTAGTAGTCTCCAGATTTATTCCCTTACTTATACTTCAAGGGCTGACACTCTCATATAATTGCATAAACTTTTCCAATTTTCCAGGGAAACCTATTCTCTAGGGTAGAAGTGTAGTTTCTCTAGACATGCAGTCTGCACTTTGAATGACAGTATATTTTCATCAGTAGAGGAATTCTTGCAGGAAACCTTGGGATATAGCAAAAGACTTAAAACCTAAAAAAAAATCACAGAAAAGCAAGAAAAGAAAGCAAGAACAAAAAAGTCAAATTCCTCATTAAGGCTTTACAAGGGTAGGTAAAATTTAGACAGACACCCTTGCAGCAGTGTATCTGGAGTAGGTAAATCTAAACAGTGCTGTGGCCACTTTGGCATGAGATTCCTATTGATGAAAAAAACAGAATTAGGTTCTGTTCCTTGATCAGAACTTATGGCTGGAGCAAGATTCTGCCTGGTATATGAAGTTGGAGAAATAACACAGCATTGTGGGGCTTACACCAATAACACGAGTTTAGACACATACTTCAGAGACAGTGTACCTTTATCTTTTCTGACTTGGCAACTCTTCTTTAAAGACATTGTTATACCAGTTTTTAAGAAACTCATTAAACAATGGACTAAAATCAGATATGAAAATAAATATACCATGAGAATGAGGAAAGCAATTACAAATTTTTTAAAATAATAAGAACTACAAAAACCTCACAATCCAAAAAGTAGTCCTTGGAAAGTACTGTGAAATTTTATCATTAATGTGATTGTGGAAAATTCTTGATTCAGCATTTCAGAGATAGAGAGGGACTAACAAAGCTAATATAATGATAATGACCCTAATCTTTATATCTATAGAACTCCCTTGACCATATTATTCTGGGTGATGTGATGGTTCTCCCCCAAAAACCTCCTTGTCATCTGGGGTATAAGCAACGAGAAAGTTGTCCCTTCAGACTTTGTAGCAGTAGCTGGCACACCCTTAGCGGTCACAGCTGTGGCACTTTCCAGGCTTGGAGGTAATTCTTCAGAAGTCTTCTCTCATAGTTCTGGAGTACTTAGGCCCACTTCGTCCTAACATTCAACCCCCTTCCTTTTCAGTTTGTAGCCCACCTTTCAAACTTCTTTAACTAAGGCAGGAAAATATGCACAAACATTATTAAGATTATGAACATTTCTACACTTAACTGAGATAAACAATTTTTTTAAAACTTGGAAATGTGAAAGATTTCAGTATGAGCATCTTTCTTCATACCAAATTATAAATCTAGGAATTTTAGTTATGATAAAAAACTAATGAGTTCATAAGTACAAGTTTCCTAGTACTATCTTTCTAAGACTTTAAGGAAAGATAGATAATAAACCTTTAAATTATTTTTTCCTCTGATTCACAGTTAAATCCTACTGGTGGAAAATAATCAGTTTTCTATTTTACATAACATGCCTAGACAAGGAACCTAAGTGAATTAAAACTTGGGTATCATATTTTAATTCCTCAATATTCCTTTATGCCATAGTGTCAACTCAAGATAGTGATTTTTAACCTAAGAGTGAAGTAAGCACTTAGATTAGAAAATAAGTTTCCATTTTTGAAAAAAAGTAAGTCCAGAATCCTGCTAAAAATATATAGAATTGGTTTACATGCTGAATAAATATGAGTGACACATTATATCTGATCATATTAATGATAAAATCATACATTTTGAAGAATATCCTGTGTTACAAAATGTGCTTTAATATTTTCTCAGTTATCCATTTGTTCATCACAATTCTTTCACAGAGAGGAAAGTATCTATTTTTAATTATACCCTTTGATGAAGTACTGTACAAATACCTCTACTTTCAGCTGTACAAGCATCAAAGAAATTGTTTTTGTTTTCACAGGAATTTCACAATATTTTCTGTTCTTTGGGCATCAGACTAAATAGCAACTGGCCCTTTATTTAAAGAATATTCATTTTCGGCTACTGGCACCATCATCCTTTCAGCTGCTCTTAGTCTCCAGAGCCTGAATATAATAAATAATACAATCTGCTCTAAGCCTCTAAGAGCTTTAAATGTTTTTGCTACTGTGCCTGAGGCATTTTAAACCAGACTTTTAAAACTTTCCTAGGACTTACAGAACATTCACGGGTTTAAAAGGGCATAAATTAATGAACTGCTTGAGTTTCTTTTAGACGACATGTCCATTTTCCAACTTAGTCTGTGAGTTGTTACTGCTGGTTGGTATCTAAATGAGTTGGGCAGCTCTCGCCTATTATAAATGATCACACTTTTAAAATATCTGCATCAGGCTTTATCTGTAGAATTGCATTATTTGTTTGGGAACCAGTATATTAGAATATAAAGCCAAATTTTTAAAAAATCATATGTTGTTCAACTCTTGAGGAAAAAAAACTCTTTTGTTGCTCATTCATATTTACAAATGCTGCCTTCTCATTCTTTTATTTCTAATCCCTATGGCAAGCTCCTGAGAGCTATAAGAGGAAAATAAAACAAAACAAAACCCCAGTACTTCAAAAGTGGGACAAGATAAGAAGGATAATACATGCAAGGCTAGCCCTGTGTTTTCAAATCTAATTATTCTCCTGGGAAGGTTGTATATCTGCACTGTTAGGGATAGTAACATTTTCTGAAGGTTATCAAAATTTTTGAAATAAAGATATTTGCATTCCAAGTGCTAAAAAATAACTATTTTGCAGAAGAGAATTTTTTTTTTGCTATATGTGCATAAAATGCACATCTTTCTAGTTTTTGAGGCTTTGCAGAAGCTAGGCTTTTGCTCAAAGTACTGTCTTGTCCTATGCGTAATATAATAATAATAAAAAAACTCACCTCAATATTTAGGAATGCCATTGCTGATAAATTCTTCATATCCTCTTACTAAGATTTAGTTATTTCCAATTAAAGATAAATTTGGTCATTTATAAGTTTAAAGTTCTACTAAGAAGAATGAAATGGGGCCAGTAAAAATATCACAAGAAATAGTCTTTTAAAAATGATCCATTCCCTGAAGGAAAACCTTGAATAAGTGGAAAAACATCTTAGGTAAGTGGCAGTGACACTTCAGGCCTATGCATAGTAATTCTAGGTAGATTTCATTGTCTTCTAAAAGAGCCATGCTGGCCTGGCCGCCCTAGAATTTTTCTTTTCTGGTATATTGACCTCAATATTGAACATTTAAGTACTTTAAATTGCTATTCTTCCTGTGTTGTTGGAAATTATTTTTACTCACCTATATTTGATGATACATTATGTAATCTAGTAACTGGTACTATTAATTGCAATTTTATACCAATGTTCACCTTCTTTG
This sequence comes from Hydrochoerus hydrochaeris, assembly GCA_004027455.1. Classification (NCBI taxonomy): domain Eukaryota; kingdom Metazoa; phylum Chordata; class Mammalia; order Rodentia; family Hydrochaeridae; genus Hydrochoerus; species Hydrochoerus hydrochaeris. The sequence continues at coordinate 9,743 of PVLA01018917.1, forward strand.
CCAAATTATTTATTTAATATTAACTTTCCTTTCTTAGTATCACATCAAATAAACCTAAAATGAAGCTCTACTAAAAAATATTTAATTTATTTAGTGACTGTTACCAAAATAAGATTATAATAAGTTTAGTATTACAGAATCTTTCCCTATGATATATAACTTGACCCAAGTTCATACCTATATAGCACTGCAAATTTATTAACATTTTTAATATAATCTGTATATCAAGAGACACAGTGAGAATTGCTATAGAATTACGAGTGAATAACATTTTGCTTAGCCTTTTATTACAGCATACTATGAAACAGGATAAGAAGCAAATTGTTAGAATATTTATTTGAATTTCATTTATGGAGGTTCTATATGACATAGAGCATCGATATATGTATAATATCTCAGCATGGAATAAAAATAAAGTTTTATACCATTTTAAAGCCATAATATGAATTTACAAATTCTGAAGTTTAGCAGAAATATTTCAATGAAGAAAAGTACAGCACTCTGTGGTGATGAGTAAAAATGCAAAATGTTTCTCCTCTTAAAGTTCTGCTCTCTGGGAGGATTCCCCTTCACTGCTGTCCTTCCTGGATATTCCAGAGGGAATGTAACATTGCAGCTTTACTCTCAGGTGGTAAATACATATAGTATAGCACCAGCTTTAAATCAAGCTCAAGTTTATACTCTGTCAGTTAATAGATGGGAATTTTCCATGAGGCCAAATATATGAGCTTAGAGAGAAGACAAGTTATCCAGAATTGGAACCATATGCACTTGTGACACTTCATGTAAGTTATTTGTGCCAGCAGTCCTTGTTGGGGGTCTGTCACATGTATACTTTTTCAATGTGATGATGCGAGGTTGCTGTGCATACCAAATTTTATTCTATAGTGAATCAGAAGACAATGAGTTCCTGGCCTGCAGCTCAGGTTACATCATAACATAGCAGCCAGTGGGCTAAGCAGTCAGTTTATATTAAGGCTCACTCTTGGGCCAGGAGTTCTTTCTCTAAAGGAGAGGAGCTATTTATGGGAGATGGTTGAGTTTTGTTCCCACGTCAGAAAGACTTACGCTGTAATTTGCCTGTACAAGCATATCGAAGGCTACAAAGAGCATCTCTCCTTGTCACTGACACTTCACACACATAGGTCATATGGTTTAAGTGTCACAACATCACTTATGGAAGCCTAGGCCAATAGCAGCATTTGTCCCATGCTGGGCTCCATTCAAAACTATCGGCTTTTCAGGTTTTAAGTAGATTTAAATTTTTTTTTTAATTTTTTATTTAAAGGGATAAAACAGAAAAAGGAGAGAAGTATTACAGAATTTCAAAAGAAAAACATAAACAGTAAGGAATCACTAGCTGATAAATTATATATTGCTCTTTTAGAAATAGTTGTTCAAGTTACAAAATTAAAGCACACAAAATGGACACTCAAGCAGTGAGACTGCAAACAGATCTGTTCAACAATCCAACAAGAACTAAGAAATATGGGTAACAATCCTGCACACATAAACATACATACAGTTATATCTTTTATAGCACTTCCTATTTTCTCTTTTTTACAATAGCAATTATACAGTTTTTTATTTAAAGAGAAAAAAACAGGAAAAAGGTAGAAATATTACAGAATTTCAAGAAAAGAAGATAAACAGTAAGAAACCACTAGTTGATACATTACATATTGTTCTTTTAGAAATAGTTATTCAAGTTACAGAATTAAAGCACACAAAGTGGACACTGAAGCAGTGAGAGTACAAACAGATCTGTTCAACAACCCAACAAGAACCTAGAAATATGGTCATCAATCCCACACACCTAAACATACATGCAGCTATATCTTTTATAGCACTTCCTATTTCCTCTTTTTTACAATAGCAATTATACATTTTTAAAATTTTATTTAAAGAGAAGAAAAAAAAAAACAGAAAAAAGGGTAGCAACAATACAGAATTCTAAAAGAAAGAAAGAGAAAGGAGAATGAGAAAAAGCCCCACTAAGAAATCAGTGATTTATAAATTATGTACTGTCATCCTGGATGTAGTTGTTCAAGTTACAAAGTTAAAGGGTACATAGGAAATATTCAAACAGTTAGATTACAAACAGTTCTGCTCAAAGATCCAACAAAGATTCAGCAATATGGTCATCTATTTTACACACTCAAACATACATGCAGTTATATCCCTTGTTAAGCACTTTCTTTTCCTCTCCTTTTTACAATAGCAATTAAACATTTTGGTTTTATGACTTATAGTTCTTATTTACCTTTTACACTAGAGACACAATATTATGTTTATAAATATGATTGTTATTTATTTCACTAATGAGGATAGTCTCAAGTTGTCTCCATTTGCCTATAAAGGCCTCAAGGTCATCCTTTTTTATAGCTGAGTAATATTCCATTGTATAAAAATGCCACATCTTTTTCATCCACTCTGCATTTGATGGGCATCTTGGTTGTTTCCAGGATTTAGTTAACACAACTTGTGCAGCTATGAACATGGGTGCACATATATCACTGTGATATGAACTTTTCAGTTCTTTGGCGAAAATACCCAGGAGGGGGATAGCTGGATTGAATGGGGCTTCCAATCCTAGTCTTCTGAAAATTCTCCATATGGATTTCTATGTACTGGCTCAACTTTGCCGTGTTATGTTCCAGTTGTTTCTTTCTGCTTTTTCTCTTATTTAATTGCTTATCCTACCTGGTGGTTTCTTTCTGTTGCTGTTTTGGGGATTGTGGTCATTTTTATCTCTGTCTACTATGTCTTTCAGTACTCTTTCTAGGGTTGGTTTTGGTGGACATGAGTTTCTTCAGTTGTTCTTTGTCATGGAAGTATCTTGTTTCTGCATTAAATTTGAATGAAAGTTTTGCTGGGTACATCAGTGTGGGTTGAAGGTTGCTTTCTTTCAGGGCTTGAAATACCTCACTCCAAATTCTTATTGACTTGAGGGTTTGTGCTAAAAAGTCTGCCATGATTCTAATGGGCTTTCCTTGATAGGTGAGTTGTGTCTTTTCTCTGACTGCTTTTAATATTCTGTTTTTATGCTGTATGTCTGAGATCTTAATTATTATGTGTCTGGGTGTGGATTTATGTTGATTGTGACTGTTTGGTGTTCTATACGCCTCACTTATCTGCAGATCAGATTCTTTCCCCATGTTTGGGAAATTTTCTGCTATTATTTCTGTAAATACTTTACATATGTCATTTGCCTATCCTTTATTCTTATATTGTTGCTCTTGGCATTATGATGAAGCTTCTGGATTGTCATTTCATGCTGCTTTGTTATTTTTAAAAGTTCTATCCTTTCCTGATCACTAACTGTGATCCTGTCCTCAAGGTCCGAAATCCTATCCTCAGCTTCCTTTAGGTGGTTTTGCACGCCTTCAATAGAATTTTTTGTTTCTTGGATGTCACTTTGAGTTTGTTTCATGAATTCTGCTTGTTTTCTATATTGTTCATTCAAAGTTTCAATCAGTTTCCCATGCTCATGTACTTTTTTCTCTAGTTATTCTTTAGCTGCATTCAACCACTCCTTTAATAAAGTTGTTATTTCTATCTTTAAATGGGAGAGTACTTCTAATTTGATTCCCTCTATAGCCTGATGCAATTGTTTTTTTATTTCACTGGCTATCTTTTCAGAGATTCCCAGTGTGTTACTTTTG
>PVLA01018918.1:0-13409 GCA_004027455.1 Hydrochoerus hydrochaeris
TACATGATGGTGGAAACTGTGGCGGTGGGCCTGCTTTGAGCAGTAGAGGAGGGTATGGTGGTGGTAGACCAGGATAAGGAAAGCTGGGTAGTGGATATGGTAATGGAGGTGGAGGATGCAATGAAGGAGGGAATTTTGGTGGTGGTAACTATATTAGTGATGAGAACTATAATGATTTTGAAAATTACCCTGGACACCAGCAGTCAAATTACAGACCCACTAAGGGGGACAGTTTTGGTGGCAGAAGCTCTGGCAGTCCTTATGATAGTGGTGATAGATCTGGGGGAGGATATGGTAGCAGAAAGTTTTAAAGAAACAACAGAAAAGAGCTATAGTTCTTAGCAGGAAAGAGAGTGAGAAGTTATCAGGAAAGAGAGTGAGAAGTTATCAGGAAAGCTTCAGGTTGCTTTGAGACATCTGTCACAAATGCATTAAAGGAATTGTAAAATCCTGCCATAGAAGGAACAATGATCCATAGTCAGAAAAGTTACTGAAGCTTAAACAGGAAAGCCTTCTGGTTCAGGACTGTCATAGTCACAGTTTGCAAAAAGTGCAGCTATTAATTAATGCAATATAGTGTCAATTAAATGTATATTCCTGAGGTCTTTTATCTGTTCGAGCTTTGTCTTTTATTTCTTTTCATTACATTGGGTTTATGGCCCTGTAAATTATGGTAATGGTACCAGGAGTAAAAAATTAAGAATTTTTAACTTAAAAATTAACTTTAACTTTAAAAAGCCAGTCGTGGTGGCACATATCTGTAATCCCAGCACATGGGAGGCTGCGGCAGGAGGATTTAGTTCGAGATAAGCCTGGGCTACAAAGTGAGCTCAAGGCAAGCCTGAACTGCATAGTGAGACCCTGTCTCAAAAAGACAAAAAAAAATCCCAAATCTTCCCAGAGGCCTGTCAAACACACACACACACACACACACACACACACACACACACACATGCACACACACATACAAGTATATGACTTCTACCAAACACACACAGAGAAAGAGACACACATACACTCACACACACAATAGATAAATCATTAATTATTATCAGACTGAGTACCAAAAACATAATCTTTAAAAAAATAAGACAAGCTGGGCCTGGTGGCACACACCTGTAATCATAGCCCTCGGGAAGCAAAGGCAGGAAGATCACTGTGAGTTTGAGTCCAGCCTGTACTACATAGTGAGACCCTGTCCCCCCCTAAAAAGGAAGGAGAAAGACAAAGCGAAGGAGAAGAAAAGGCAAGCTATGCATAAGGACTATACAAGATTAGCACCAGTGAGCTTATGGGAAAGAATACTTGTGTATCTTGACTGTGCTGATTGTTATCAAATATGTTCATGTGATACATTTGCAGACAGCTACACAATACACACATCCTAGCAAATGAACTCATATAAAATTAAGGAAATAGAAATAAACTTGAATGGCATCAGTGTTAATCTCCAATTACTCTATTAATATGAATATGTTATGTTTATACTTATGCAAAATACAACCATTAACAAAAACATCATGGACCTCCCCATATATCATATTTACAATTTCTTGTGAGTTTATGTTTCAAAAAATTTTTTTAATTGTGTTTTTTTGAGACATGGTCTTTCTATGTAGCCTCAGGGTGAATTTGAAATCACTAGACAGCCTAAACAGATCTTGAACTCACAGCAATCCTCTTCCTCCATCTCCTGAGTGCAAGAATTATAGGCATGTGCCACCACACCCAGAACAAATTAAGAATTTAATAAATAATAAATGAAAGTTTACATTTATTTTAACATTTACTTTGTTTGTTTTGATACCAGAAATTGAACTCAGTACCTTGTACTTGCCAGGCAAGCACTGCACTGCTGAGCTATATTCCCAGCCCAACACTTATATTTTTTAAATAGATGCCTACCCGCCAGTTTGTGAACACAGAATAACATTCTTTAACTAGAACTTCTTTAATCGTGTCTGGTTCTGTGATGGCCAACAAAGGCAGTGGACCATCAAACAACCTGTGTTAGGAAAACAGAGAAGATTAAATGTAACAAACCAGATTCTACATCTGAAACTGCCAGGAATCTAGATTTTGACCCTGTTATTATATAATCTATACCCCTAATATTCAAATGCATGGCAACATTAGCTATAATTCAAGTTAGGGATTCTGACCATAGAAGCCACTAGAGCTTTCACAAAATGTAAGGTTATGTTGTCCAAGCAAGGAAGAAACATAAGACAGAATACCATTTCAAAGAGATCATAACTAGAAATAAATCTGGAATTGTTCTTCCTGCATCTAGATGATGTGAACATGAGTATTGCCTATACCATCTTCTAAAATGCTTTGTATGTTTAAAATATTTCACTATCAGTTTTGGGGTATAGCTCAGTGGTAGACTGCTTTCCTACTATACATAAAGCTGTGAGTATAACACCCAATGCCACAAAAATTTAAATTTATAATGCAATAAAATATTTCAATATCAAAAATATATTACATCAATGAAAAAGTCAAATTATCAAGTGCTCATGAGTACTTAATATTGTAAGGGGAAATTGGGGTCAGAACAATGAAGGCCCAGTACTCTGTCCTTACATTGGATTATATTGTCTTTATGGCCCATGTCAAGTCAGTAGACTCCTGAGGCCAGCAATATGGTTCCTAAAGACTGAGGAAATGAAGAGGTAGGAAGAGGCAAAGCTTTCTCCCACCTTCTTGTGGCACAAAGCCCATGATTACATCCCTCCCAGTGGCCTCCAAACCTTCAGCAGCTGTGAAAAGGAACAGCTGCTGCAGGTGGCCCAAAGCTCCCTACAAATCCACTATGAATGTAGTCCACAGGAGAACATAATGCTTTTAAACATGTGCTACATTACTTTGTCAAAGCCAGAAAAAAGTCTTGACTTGAAATCCAAAATAAACAAAACCAACTCTATACTTGCAGGAGAAGTTTAAATGACTGAGTATAAGTTATTTCCCAGTCTTTTTATCTATATTTTTCAGGTCATATCTCAAAAGTACTTGAATTTAAAAATTGATATGAAGTTTGAACTTTTAACTAAAAGGGAACTTATGTGGAAAGGAGATCTGATCATAGATTTATGAGCACATATTAAAAGGGTCCAAACTACTACATTTTATGCAACTAAAGAGAACCTAAGAAAGGGAAATGGGGAACAGAAGAATGGCCATACACTGGACAGAAAGTAAAGGTAGGAGTTTCTGGGCCATCAAAGCATGTAGAAAAGTCATAATATGCAACATTCTCCATTTATCCAACTATGGTCCTTGACACCTAGTGACCTAGGGGATCCTTGAGAGGACAAATCTATAAAAGCTTCATAGTATGTAAACTTCATATTCCAAGTGTCCTGGGCTGATATTGTCCTCATTTAGAGTGCCTCATTCTTACAAGTCTACCCTTTGGAAATTCTTGGAATACTCATCCCCACATATCTCCATATTTTTATGGCACTCCATGTCAAAATTCCACATACCCTGGGAAGAGAAAAAATATCCATTATTGTTCTAACCTTACTAGCCATATGTCTAATTGGAACACAAATTATTCCAACCCTATGCAATCCAACTTACTCTCCCTCACTGATTATAAAAAGAAGCTGGTATTCATAGACATCTGAGATAAAATGCTGGGAAATTTAAAGTCATTCTTGAATTTCTTGGAGAACTAAACATATTGAAAAAAATCTCCCAGACTATAAACATTGAAGAATCACTTGTCTTTCTGCAGCTCTTTTGTTTTTGTGTATGTTGTCTCTAAAATCCTGATAAGCTCTGAATTATTCCCTTCATGATCACATGATACAAACTAGGCTGAGGAAAATTGAGTGAATCTCCATGGGATAGGTACATTATTTCTTTTCTTCATCACTTTTCAGTGATCTCACAAGCACTCTTGATCATACTCTGGTCAAATTGGGAAGTTGAAGACACCAGGAACCACTTTAGTCTACCTGATTTATGAAATTCTTGGGGGTTTTTAGTGAGAAGGTGATCAAGTTAGGAATCAAAATAATATTCCTTTCAGCACTCCAGTTCAACATGGAAAAATGGAGAAGTGCCACTTCTATACATAGGCACAGCAAATGAAATACTTCCATGTTTTTACCACTGAAATTTAAAACTAATATCCCTGCTGCTAAATTGCAGCTGTAAATTTTAGCTATGCAAAAGTAGATCCTAGAAATATGGATCTCAGGCCTATGTACTAAAGAGTGCATCTGACAAGTGAAGGGAAAATTATTTCTTTTTCAAAGAGGAGAAAAAGTATGAATGTTGAAGCTGTTATTAAAAAATGAAGCCCTTAGTTACAAATGCTAGAATGAGACAACCGTGGAATCATCAGGAAAAAAATTTCATAGGAAAGCTGAGTTAACACAAGTTTTAGAGCTCAAGAATATCCATCCAGGTGGCAGGTCCTGAACCAAGATTCAGTCCAGGCTTGTCACAAGACTCAGACAAAATTCACATTATATATTACATTACATTACATTAAACTGAATTTTTAATATATTTTGAAAGTCATCTTTTCTTTAGTTATGTTGTATAAGTGATTTTGCCTTTGTTTAGAAAAATGAAACACTTCATGTAGTTCACCAAAACAAATTGAGAGGCAACCCTATTCTGTTTCAGGTATGATCATACTACCTGCTCATATTCACATATTTGATGCAAACTTTGAAAAAAAAGTACATCAGAATGGTCTCATCCTATCTCTTAATTCCTGAAATGATATCATAGTTATCAAAAGCTGGGGTAGACCTATGAAAATAACTAAAGAGGATTGAGCAGTTCCTGAAAGAACTGGAATATGTGTGAATTGCTCAATGAAGGACACCTGGACCACCTAATAACACAAACACTGAGAGATGTCTAGCAGGAAGGGGAAAAGCTTCTCATGAACTCTAGAATGAACAGAAAAGACTGAAGTCTAAATGGGCATAGATAGATGGGATACTGATAGGGAATAACTGCAAGATTTTCTCTCAAAACTAACAAAGAACATTTGTCCTTTCCCATATCTCTATTAGGCAAAACAATTTTCTTTTGATGCTCACACCACCTGAACCTCATGTCCTGAGCATCTAATGTTGACAACCTAGAGAGTTGTACTGTGGGGTTGAGGCAAAGCTGAAGCTCCAGACAGTTAACAGGGTACCAATGAAAACCTGACCCCACTTTGGGTAGGACCCACATAGTTTGTGAATGCTGAAAGTTTCAGGAATTCCCCACAAGGAATAGCACTGTTACTGATTCAGTAAGCCTAGTGTTTTCCAAGGAGGGATATCAAACAGCACTCACCTTCCTGTAGGATAAAACATTTCCAAAAAGAGGTAGAGGTGTAGGGCCAGGAATTCCAAGCTTCTTAAAAAGTCCATGGGAATAAGTTGCATATCTGTAGTGAAAAAGAAAGCATGATCATAGGGATTGTGACTTGACATACATTGAATTTCAACAATCCCTGACTCAAAAACTGAAATAGTCAAGCTAGGGATGGTGAACTGTAGGCTATAAATAATAGCAAAAACACCAACAGCAATAAGTATATTTACTCACCATCTCCTTCCCTGTCTCCTCTGACAGTCTTCCTAAAATTCACAATGATTAGCTAAACACAGCTGAACTCATTATTCCCCCAATCCTACTTGATAGACATCTCCATATTTGAGGCTTCTAAGAGATTCAGGCTGGAATTTTTCCAGGGTATTTAGTTTGCTTATGTCAGTATTTGAAACGGATTCCTCTATGAAGTATGCAGATTCTCATTCTGGTAGCAAGGGTGAGGAGTTCCTTCAGCTTCAGTGATAAAATTTTGTGCAAATGTATCTATTCAATGATTCAGAGCCATGGAGATCCTCTGGTAACATTCTTCTTACAGTTTTTTCAGAGGTTTTCATGTTTATCCTTCTCTCTGAGCCATGTCTCTGCTTTATACAACCTGGTCCTTCTTAAGTTTGCTTCCACAGAAATCCCTGGGAACAGTCAGCTTATTTTTAAAGTCTCAGATGTTCCTTAAATGATATTGTGAAGAAACATTAATCACTATCTAATCCATGTCTGGGCTTTTCTTCTCCTCATGCAATTTGGGCCTCTAGCTTGTAAGGTTCACCTGGTAATCACAACATCAGCCATGCTAATATTTAGCAAGACTATCAGCCACAAAGTAGTTAACTTACTGCCTCTATACATTGACTGTCTGTGCACCAAAATAATCTATTATGACTGGTGTTCCCAGGGAAGTCTTGCCTTCAGTTCATGTAAGATATGTCATCTGTGGACTCCCGCAACTAGGGGTAATAGATTCTTCAGACCTTCCCTGAATGACAGATGGCAGACTTCAGAAAAAAAGAAGCTAAGGAAAGAGACCACTGGTAAACCTTTTAAGTGTACAGCTGCTAGTCTAAAAACTAAACCCCATACCAACAAATTTGGGAAAATATAGCTAAAATTGTGGTGTGTATAAGTAATCAATAACACTTCCAAGTTCCTGACACACAGATAAGTTAGGCATATAGAACTCCAACTGGCCATAACCAAAATAAATCTACACCCAGACATATAATAATCAAGATCCCAGAAATTCAGCACAAGAATAGAATATTAAAAGCTGTTAGAGAGAAGAAATAGATCAACTATAAGTGAAAATCCATCAGAATCATGGCAGACTTCGCAACACAAGCCATCAAGTCTAGAAGAGCTTGTAGTGAAGTGTTTTAAGCCCTGACTCAAAACAAATTCAACCCAGATTGATGTACCCTGCAAAACTGTCTTACAGAATTAACAGAGAAATAAGATACTTCCACAATGAAGAAAAACTGAAGGAATTCATGACCACCAACCCAACCCTACAAGTGCTAAAGGATATACTAGAGAGAGAAAGATGGTTGCTGTTTCAAGAATAGTGGTGGAGGGGAATTGCCAAGCAGGGTAGGCAACTGAATGGAGGGGAAAATCGGGGGGCCAATGGCAGAAGACAGCATAGCAGAGATGAGCCAGAACATGTCAGTCATAAACATGAATGTAGATGGCCTCAAGTCATTCATAAAAAGAAACATGGACAGAGTGGATCAGGACACTTATACAAGAAACATTTGACTTGAAAGGAATTTCATGGACTGAAGGTCAGAGCAGACAATGCTCCATGTGATGAAGACCCAAAAAAAAACCGGGGGTAGTGTGCCTGTCAACTGCAGAATGGATAAGAAAGATAAGCTATTTTTATACAATGGAAAGCTATTTATCTATAAAGAAGGATAATCTCGAGGCTTTTGCAAGTAAATGAATGCAACTTCAGATCGTGCTCATGGGTGAAGTGTTTTGGACTCATGTGGGTGAACATTGTATTTTCTCCATAATATAAAACATTGAAGGAGGTAGTGGGGTCCAAAACGTACAACAGATACCATAAAAGTGAGAGAGGAGGAAATGTCTAAAAAGGGAAGGTGGTAGCCATTGTTAATTTATTATCATTTTCATTGTTTTGTTTGTTTTGGTTTTATTTTGCTTTGTTTTGGTTGATTCTATTATGTCTCATGGGATGGGCAGTTATTTCTATGAAAACAAGATATATTATGGTAGCCATTGTTGATTTCCTATTATCTTGTTTTGAAGTCCTAAATTGCTTTCATTGTTTGATTTTGATTGGCTTTATTCTATTTCATTTTGTTTGGTTTTATTCTCCTTAAAATAAAAAAAAAACCTTGCATGTGCTTTCAGCTACAAGAGAGGAGACATTCCAAAGGTTAGCAACTTTCTTATTGATAAACTGCATTATGCAACATAAATTAAGAAACCATAACATGTTCCAGGCAGTTGAATAGTTTCCTGTTCTTTAAAGCCTCACTTTAAGGCAATATATGTTACAATATCCTGTACAAATCCAATAAATATTGTAAAATCATAAAATCAAAACAATCTTCCATGAAAAGATCTGTTTTTGAGGGACTCATCAGGGACACCTCAGAAAAGTCCTGGTAGGGATTAGGATTACTCCCTAAGATCCAAATGTACTTTGCTCTAAAAATTAAACATTTAGGGGTAAATAAATCCACATACTATTGGGCGGAAGAACTGAGTTTTAGGAGGGATGATGTTTTCAGAAAAGGATCACAGAAAAGAAGGAAGTATTGTGTCAGCCCTCCCATGAAAACTGGGATACACTGAGGAGCCTTGCATGAAACACATTGGAAGATAGAAGAGGGGGCAGAAAATATCCTTGTCCTTAGGGTGCAAGCCTTTCTTATGTCTTTTCCAAGAGAAAGAACGTAGAGGGAATGAATATGAGACAAAATCAAAGCCCATCAGCTACCTAGAATTGCCAAAGTTTGGAAAGAACGTGACGTTCCAACTGCATATGATGTGAAATCATTCATAATGTCTTTGCTGAATTATAGTACATTAGTCTAAATGCAAATGTCAATCATATCATCCCCAGGAGGGAGAAATACATATCAACAATACTTCTAGCCAGAGGACTAGGGAGCTGCAACAGAGGAGAGTGGAGTGCTTAAGGTACCTTCATAAGGTCAATAGGAGCCTCACATTTTTGTAGCAACTTCCCTTCCATTATCCTTTCTGATCAGAAAAAGAGGTCTGATCACACCCCAAACCCAAAGGTACAGAGATGAGTAAGCCTGAAAATTCACTCACTGATACAGAAGCACCAAGTTAAGGGCCAGGAGAACCCAAGTTTCCGAGGAAAAGCTGGGGATCAGGTCCATTTTCTTGTCCAATTTTCTCCTCTGAGTTTCTCTTCCAGTTGATTTTAGGGTTGTGCCTGCAGAGATTCACTTGGGTTCCCAGCAGGAATTCAGCAAGGACTGCAAGTTTATGTGCTATAAAAGGAGGTGGGAACAGGACAGCAGCCAGTAGAAAGGCCAGCTCTAAATCACTACTTGGAGTTGGGAGGAGACAAGTGCCCTCTCCCGCTTGGCAACAGGCAAAGAAATACACACATTCTGACTCTGACTTACCTAAGCTCATATTCTGTGGAAAATCTATACAATTCAATTAATGTTACCTGGAATCCCAGTGGTTATTTACTCTCAGGAATGTAAGCCATCAGCATTAAATTTTCTCCAGCCTCCCCTAGTCTGTAGGGCTACTCTCATTCCAAAGAACACAAAATCCACTCAAACAAGGTACTTCTATAGATTCTTACATATCTATATGTAATGGATTTTTACCTAGTGTATAGTCCGCCCTTGTGCCCCATAGAAAATTATTAATAGTCCTTTAAAACCCAAGAGGATCACTAGTTGAAGCCCAACCTGGACAATCCAGGAGTGCAGCAAGACTCTCTCTCAAAATTTTCAAAAGTGACCAAGGATACAACTCAGTGTGAAGGCCTTGAGTTCAAGCCCTAGTACCAAAAAAAGAAATTCCAGATCAGACATCTTCTGCAATAGAGTTTTTACCAGCCACTTTCTTTGCACAAATGATGTCTGCTGTAACATTTCTATTACTGTCGTCTCCTCTTTTATAGCCATTGATGATTGTCATGCATGTTTCCATGACCAGGTTGTGAAATTGTCAAAGGAATAGTCTGAGTATCATTAATTCTTCTGTTCTTAGTCCCTAATAGAATATTTTACATGCAGAAGGCATCCAGACAAGTTGAATGAGTTGAGACAGGAGACTTTTGGGCCTCTGATGTCGTTTTGCATATGTGTTTGGGCAACATTATACATTCTTGGATTGTTAAAACAACAAAAGGAACCATCTGTGATGCAACCATCATTACTAGAAGCTTGAGTTTGACCTGCAAAGTTATGTTGAGAACAGAGCCTTTAATGGAGAGACAGAACATGAATGAGATGAAACTAATGATTACACTGAGCATTTTCAACTTAATGTACTTTGGAGGTAGTTCTTCAAAGTGGTCTTCCTCAAATAGCATGTTAGCAATATTTCAGATCAAATAATGGCAATCTCTCTGGATAACTCTGTGTCTCAGATGAATAAGTATGAAAGAAGAGAACAGTCTACATAGCCAAGTGATCTCAAACACCTTAGTTACCTTATCAGAAGACACCAGAAGCAGTACATAGCATAAAAGACTCCGAATAGATGATTTCAGCTTTTAAGGAAGTGGATAACAGAGATCATAATAGATGTATTCTGGCTTTTTGGTGAATGACTGCTTGAATATATGAAGAAGTGATCTTAAAGATTGGGAATTGGATATTTATTACAGTATTGCTGGTCACCTGTGAGTCTCCACTACATTTGTTACTGGAGAAAACCTGTGACACAGTGCTTGGAAATTATATAGACTCATCATTACTCTTACTCAAGTTCCACATCTTCCTGAGATGAACAACTGAGAATTACATAACCAAAAGAAAGACCTCAAAGCTCTTAAAACTCAGCATAAATAGAAGACACCTAAACAGTTTGTGCATATCTGTTTCTCTGTATTATTTCTTCCCGTAAACTCTTCTTCAGAAACTGATACTCAGTCTTCAACTATCCCTCTCATTCATCTGTCTTGTATCTGGAGATATCTGACATGGGCCTAAATAGGTGGATATCTCATGGATAAAATATATTGTCACAACCACGTCACTTGCCTCCTTTATTTATTAGAAGCTAGTTGAGTGATTTAAAACCTCCACCATAATAGTGTGTTACTTTTGAGTTAAGGCTTTCCCCAGGAGGGTCCAAGTAAAATCCATGGCCAATTTCTATAACTGCACACATGCATGCTTATATCCACTTTCCCTTGTAAAGCGTGACAAGCCAGTTAGTCTACGTATTCATGCACTGATTCAAGACCAACTGTGGATCTGTTATGTATAGGTTCTGTACCAGGTATAGTCTGGAATCCACTGTCTTTTTCTTTGGGAGTTTTCTGAAGTAGAACAAAAGACATATAAATGAGCATAGATGGTGGGGTGCCTCTGATGTACCTATGAAATCACTGGAACAACTGAGCTCTGCAGAGATGTCATTGAGGAACCATTTAGGAGAAAACATGGATTTTAACCTTAGGCAGATTTGTGAAGCTTGGAGACAATCTACAGAAAAGTAGGATTGAACAACCGAGGAATTCTAATACATTTCTGGCTCTTTTATTGGCTTCACTGAAGAATGCTTACCAGGATGACATTACTAACCCTCATTTACAGAGATAGAAAGTGAGGATGAGTGACTAGCAGTAGCTTTCCAATGGCTATCATGGAAACTATTATATATAAAGCTATTGAGACTTTTTAAATCCATCTAGTGCTCTGGTACATCACTCAACTTCTAACATTCCTTGACAAGGGTAATAATGATAAATAACAAGGCTAAAGGCCATAATGGTATATTGGATGAGATCTGACTTCTAATCTCATATGCATTCCCTCAGCAGCTCAACATGGCTCGTGTGCAACTAATGACTCATCACATCTCAGCTGGGGGAAAGAGGGATGCAATTTAAGAGTGATACTCTCTCTCTCTCTCCCTCCCTCTCTCTCTCTCTCTATTCCCTGCAGCAACAGAAGTTCACAGAATGCATTTAAACAGGAGAGATGAAAATGTCAGCCCATAGCTGTAGACAATTTCATTAACTCCCTAAACTCAAACTTTCCTGATCCTTTTTTTGGAAAGCAAATCCCCATGGAAATTCATACATTTTGATCTCCCTCCAAAACACATATTTGCTAAGATTATGTTATACCTAAAACTAATATAACCTTCCGCCTTCCATTCTTATCTCAAAAGCTGTTCATTGTGCTTGAAATCTATGTCAGTAGGAAGGAAATTTTAGTCATCACTTAGGACTAAAATGAAGCCAGCACCATATTCTAACCAAAGCATACTGTCTTGTTCTGCAATAGGAAGGTGAAAGAAAGCACGTTCTGAATCACTCCATTCATATAAGTAATATCTCCTAACATAAAGAGCTTTGTACATGAAGTTGAGTTGAACTTGTGAAAAAGAGAGACACCCCTTATCTCCCATTGACTCATTCATCTACTGCTACACTCACTGTGCAATTTTTTTTTTTACTTTATGGAAAAATGATATAACAAAATTTCATAATAGAATAATAGAAGAAGAAGAATAGTTGATACATTACATGATGTTATCTTTAAATTAGTTGTTCAAGGTACAAGATATGGGCATCAAAATTTCTCCAAGAATATATATATATATATTCATCCTTTTAGATGAATAAAGAGACAATAATATCACTGACTTGCATTTTTTCCTTTTCCCTTTCACCCTTCCTAGTTCCTAGTCCCTTTTTCCTTTGGAAAAATTTCTTCCCATTTTACAATATATTTTCTACATTTTAGACCTTAGACCTTTTTTCAGTTTCTCACACCAGGGAGACAATATGATGTTTACACATGTGTGTCTGATTTGCTTCACTTATGAATATGGTCTCAATTTTCATACATTTACCTACAAAAAGTTCAAGTTTATCCTTCTTTGTGGCTGAGTAATAATCTATTGTATAAAAATATCACGTCTTTTTTATTTATTCCTCAGTTGATGGACATTTGTGTTGTTCCCAAAATCTACCTATTACAAATTGTGCAGCTATAAACATAAGTGTTCATATATAGCTGTGGTATGATGTTTTTAACTCTTCAGGGAATATACTCAGAAGGGGAATAGCTGAGTCAAAAGAAACTTCTAATTCTAGTTCAGTAAGGAATCTCCGTGCTGATTTCCACAATGGTTGTAATAGTCTACACTCCTACCAAGAATGGGAAAATTTTTCTTTCTCTCACAGCTCCTCCAGCATTTGTTATTGGCTTATTTCTTGATGATAGTCATTCTTTCTGAGATGAGATGACATCTTAGTGTTGTTTTAATTTGCATCTCTCAAATGACCAATGATGTTGAACATTTTTCATGTATTTATTTCCCCTTTGTATTTCATCATTTGATTATATTCATCTCAGATATCCATTTTTAATTGGGTCTTTGAACTTGATGGGAGTCAGTTTTTTCAATTCTTTATGTTTTAGATAGCAATCCTTTCTCTGAGGGATAGTTAGCAAAAATTCTTTCCCATTATATGGGTGGTCTTTTCATTCTTTTGCTGATTTCTTTGTTGTGCAAAAGCTTTTTAATAAGATGAGATGCCCAATGTTGATTCTTTGAAGTATTTTCCATGCAGTTTGAGTTCTGTTCACGAGTTCTCTTCCTTTTCCTTTGTCTTTAAGATATCTAACTACTTTCATTTCTAGTAGACTTAGCATTTCTGTTTTAATATTTAGAGCTTTGATCCATTTTGACTTTAGTTTAGTGTCACCATGCTATTTTAAAGCTCTGCTCTAACTACATTGGATACAAAGATGACCAGCACCTAGGTATAATTCTGATTAAATATACAAACAGATAATTACAGTATAGTCAAGTTAAAGTAAACAGACAGGTATGATATGTGCTTT
>PVLA01018919.1:0-13526 GCA_004027455.1 Hydrochoerus hydrochaeris
AGGTTTGGCTCCTTTGTCATAGACATGATGGCTGAATATGTTTGTAATTGTGTATTTTATTTTGTTCTATTAATCCTCAGGTCAGATTTAGTTTTCAGTATCATGGTGATTTTACAACAGCTTTCTAGTATAATTTCAAGTCAGGGATTGTGATGCCTCCTGCCTTGCCTTTGTTGCCCAGGATTCCATTTTTCTATTTTAGTTCTCCTGTGGTTCCAGGTGAACTCTAGGAATGTTTTCTGTGATTCTGAATGGGTATGCTAATTGTATATTTATCACAATTGCATTAAATGTGTCTAGCAATTTCAGAAAAGTTATCAAGTTTCTGAGCAATAATTGGTACCAAAATGCCTCCTTTGTCTTCAATATAACTGCAGATCACTTCAGACATAGTATGTCAAATAAAACATAATAGAATAGAACCAACAAAAACAAAACAACAAATAGAGTAAAGGACCTCAAAATGAGAAGAGTAAATCCTAAATGGCTGCCATAATACACGCAATGTTTGAAATGCCTGCGGATGCCATCGATAAATAAAATTTAAAAAAGAAAACAGAACAAAACTCAACACAATAAAGTTTTCACAATGTTGATTCTTCCTATTCATGAGCAAGAGATGTTTTTCCATTTTCTGAATTCCTCTTCAATTTCTTTTTTCAGAGTACTGTCATTATCAATGTATAAGTCTTTCACTTTCTTTGTTAGAATCACTTCTAAGTATTTCATGGTTTTGGATTTTATTGTGATCTATATGGTTTCCCTAATGTCTCTCTCCATGAATTTGTGTATAGGAATGATATTTACTTTTGAGAGTAGACGATGTCCCCATCTATACTGTTGAATATGCTTATTAAGTCAAGGAATCTTTTGATGGAGTTTTGGGGGGTCTCAATACAGATAATCATGTAATCTGCTAATAATGATAATCTCACCTCTTTCTTGCCTATCCTTATTCCTTTTCATTGTTTCTGTTGTGTAATTGCTCTGCTTCATGTTTCCAGAAATAGGAGTAGTGATACTGGGCTTCCTTGTTTTTTTCCTGATTTTAAAGTGAAAATTTCAGTTTCTTTCCACTTTGTATGAGGTTGACAGTTTGATTATCATAGATGGCTTTTTACATTTTGAAGTAAAGTCAATCTATTATGATTTTCTCTAGGGTTGGTGTTATTTAAACTAAGAATGTGTGTTAGACTTTATCAAAGGCCTTTTCTGTATGTACTTGTATGTTCATGTGGTTTTTCCTTTTCCTCTGTTGATATGGTGTATTACATTTATTGATTTGTGTATTTTAACCATCCCTACATTCTTGGAGTGAGTTTCACTTGGTCATGTTGTTTAATCTTCTAAATAATTTGCTGCACTCTTTTTCAGTATCTTACTGACGACTTTTGCCTCTGTGTTAATTGGGGAGTTTGGCCCTAAGTATTTGGTTACTCAGTAGATGTTACACCAAGTTTCCTCCTCACTCGGGATCTTGTTAAAACAATGAAGTTAGGAGAATATCTCTTCTAATACGCCCTCAATAGGACTATGTTGCATAGGATATTCACCTTCTCAGTTTCAGGATGGCCTTGATAACTTTTCTGACACCACAGATGGCATCCAAGGTAAAATGGGTGCCTGATGACCCTCTTTGTGTTGATTCGTGGCCACTTATTCAGGAGAATTTTGTAACAATTCATACACTGGTTAATGAACAAATGATGGCTGGGCAACTAGAACCCTCTAATAGCATTTGAATTCTCCAGTTTTCTTAATAAGAAAGAAATAAGGGAGATGTGATTATTAAAATTTGTGTGCCAATAATAAAACCATGGAACTCAAACAAGATTGCTCAGTTCCATATTTATTCCTTTGAATTTTTCTCTCAAGGTGATGGATTTAAAAGACTGATTTTTTGTTATTCCACTCCTTCCTCAAGATTAGAAAACTTTTGCCTTTAGTTTATCTTCTGTCAATCATTAGGAACCTATGTGTCCTTCCAATGGTGTTGTCTCCAACAAGAAATGATAAATAGTCCAACTTTGTGTTAAGCATGTGGCTGCAGCTACATTGTCCATCATTCAGGCCTATCCATCTATATATTGTACTCATTATATGATGAAATGCTACTGTCAAATGAATCTTTATCCACTTTGCACCAAGTATTTATCCAGTTAGGCCATGCATGCCATTCATAGTGTCAGGCTAGTTGTAGCCCCTGCAAATCATGACAGCTTTTACATATTTGGTGAAATCATCTAGCAAAGACATATTGTGTGATTAGTTGTTCAGATTGAAACTAATCATCTTTCAACCTTATCTGAATTTCAGACTTTACTTGGTAATATTAATTGACTCCAAAGTGCTATTAAAATTACAAGTCATGATTTAAGTCCTCTCTTTAAATTCTCAAGGGGAAACCAGCCAAGACATCTCCAGCAACACTCATATCAGAGGCTAAATTTCCCTTGGACAAAGTTAATCTGTCTTTCTCTAATGCCAAATTTCTAGAGTAGACCCAGCATTGTCCATGTTTCAGATTATCTTCTCTACTCCAAAGCACATTCTCTGGGGTGCTTTGGCAGTCCCAGGGGCCTTTTCAATAATTACATATCCAGCCTGTTCCACCCAAAGCCATTATCCTCTTTATGAGGCTGTGACAAAACTGCCCTCATTTGGATGAACACACACTATTCAGATTTTTGGCCGCGAGGTATAAACTATCACTGTTTCCTTTTCTTCTGCTCAATAACAAGGACAGTGTCAAATTTTATCCGCTTTTCAATCTGCATTGGCTAACCTCCCTGTGCTACTGATTGCCAGTATCCTCCAGATAAATTAATTCAATTTGAATTCATCTCACTTTTTTCTTTCCTTCTAAAATAAGTTTGGTCTCCATTTTAGGAGGCCTGTCTGTTTTCCAGATGCATCATCATCAGGCAAAGAAGGTTATATAGCAGCCTCCTCTTCCTTAATATAGGATATCCTGTTCTCATCAACACAAAAGACTGAATTATAAGGTATCATATGAGACTTTCTAGATTATTCATCCACTGGAATGAACATTTTTTTCAGAAAGCACATATATTTGTGGTGTGACATGCAACAATGATACTGCCACTATGCATGCTAGTCAGGAAGACCTCTTTCAATATTTTCACACACTGCAAGTTTTCTTTCAGTCACACCATTGTATGTTGGACATTTAGGTTCCCATTCCTGGTTACTGGGTTGTCTCACCAAGAGAAACAATGAAATGGACAGATTACTGGCTACTGTCACTCTTGTTCCCTCAGATGCCATTCAACAGGTTTCTGACTCCCATGACACATTACACCAAAAGACTTCTGCCTTGAGAAAATATTTCTATTTAACCTAAGAACTAGTTTAACAAATTTTTAAACAATGTGCCTCATGAATAATACATCTTCCCTCACTTACCCTGAGGGTTTCTTGTCAATCATCTCTGGCAGATGGATGTCACTCACATTCCTGAGTTAAGCTCTCTACACTGGGTCCATGTTTCTGTGATCATGTTCTCAGGACTTATCTTTGCTTCTTCTCACATTGATGAAGTGCTTAAACATGCCATTGTTCAATGCTTGAATGATTTTATTGCCCTAGGATATCATGGACCTTCAAGATTGTTAATGGTTCTCCCTATGAGAGCTCTTGTTTCCAAATGTTTTGTGAAACTTTCCATGTTTCCCTTACCACAAGAATTCCTTGTAACCCCAATGGCAAGGAATTGTTTTGTGTGCTCACCATACACTAAGTTTTCAATTTTATAAAGCAAAAGGTAAAGATTTTCCTACAATATTTACACCTCATAATAGACTTTATTTGACAACACATGCTATTCACATTCTATACTAAGCATGAATTAAAGCAGCAGAAAGACAATTTAATCAGGTACAGAATAAAGGGTCAAGAACAGTCCTTTGGAAAGACCTTTATGCTGGACATTGGAAATGTCCCAGCCCACTACTTGCCTGGGTTCAAGGCTGTGCTTATATTTTTCCAGAGAATGCTGAATGGCCTATGTTGATGTCACAGCATGCTGTCAGGCTGTATGATGGTAACAAACCAAGAGAAGGTGCTGATTCCACCACTCAAGAAGCTGATATTTAGTTCTATGATAGTAATCCTCAGAAACTGCTCTAGAATTGAAGGACAAGGATGTGGTTAGACTAAAACTGGAGTGAATTGAATGAATTCACACAGGATGCTCCGGTGATGGTAACAAAAAACAAGAACCAAAAGTTGAAATTGATGATATGGGTGGATAGATATAACCAAGCTGAAAGATTCATGAAAGAAGGGGATACAAACAATTACTAGTACTCTTAAGATCAAATACAAAAACATATTAATTATAGATAAGGTTTTTTATCTTTTAAATCATTTTATATGATATCTCTGCTAATTCACCTACAAAAAATCTGAGTAGTCAACTTATAGTTATGAATTCTAACTTTGTAAAAAAATTATAGAAATTCAATTTGGCTAAAAATATATTTGAGTGCAATCTGATTTTTTAATTTGTTGGTCAGTCTGCCCGAGTTTCAGTTTGTATGTTAGTAAGCAGTTGATGGGAGTCAGCTGAAATAATGATGATTCACATGTGTGGAGCTAAAAGCCCAGGTGCACATGCAAGAGTGCTCAAGTGGCAATTAAACCCTGAGAAATCCTGAGGTCGTGGGTGCTGGAAGTTGACAGGTGTTTCAGCCCTCAAAACATGGGGTGTAAGAAGTGAGTTAGTTCAGCAAGGGGGTGTGATAGATAGCCCCCTGGGAACTTAGAACGTTCTTGCGGACACCACCAAGCCATGCACCTATTTTTGAGTCTGTCCCAATCTCTACAGGTCATCCGTCTATATTTGTCCATTTGTTCATTTTGTGTGTTATCCTGGCACAAGAGCCATTCTATTCTCTGTATTGTTCCAATTTTAGTATATGTGCTGCTGAAGGAAGCACAATTTGCCCATTCTGTAAAAAACTGCTTCTTTCTTTTGAGCTCAATGGTTCCTCTCTTTCCTTTTTTTCTTTTGCTTTTGCTATTTTGGGTCATCTGACTGGAGGGGTATTTGGCTTATAGATTTACGAAGCAAGTTTCTACCTGATTTGCCAGCTAGTCCACATGCCACCTGGGTCCTCAACTGGTCTAAATGATATGAGTGTTTATGTAAATGTAATATAAATTTTTGCTTTTATTGACATTAGGATTTCTCATTATTTAAAAATTAATGGGTTAAAATTATAATGTGGTTTTTCATAAGTCATCAAAAATTATTAAGATGAATAAACCAGATCCTTTAAAGTTGGGATTATTAGACTGAATCTAATTGATGAATAAAAAAGCAGCTGCCTGGTTACATTTTTAACCAAGTGTTGTTACTCATTAATGAGAGGCTCCAGTGTTCTCAAAGCCTATCCAAGACACTACAGTTAAAGTTATAAAAATATTATTGTAAAATGTTCACATTGTTCATCATCAAAAATGATAACTTAAGATTTTTATATTAAAATGCCCACAAAATCTTTCATACGGTTATAATAAATGGATGTTTTTAACCTCATGGCATATTCAAGAATTCATGCTCCCAGATGCACAGATTTTCAAAAAGGCAAAACAGAGTTTGTTTATGGAGACAGAATTTTGTTTCAGATTAAAACATCTGCATTCAAGAAATGCCTATTACATGTACAGATCACTAAAAATAGTCAAGCTAGGTAAAAGCTTCTTATGTATTATATAGTGAGTATTAAACAAGAAAGAGGGGAGTCTTATGTCAAAAAGCAAACTCAAATATGTTACAAAAGATCATCAAGATTTTCATGCTCTCATATTAGGTATAATTTAAATTTCTAATTTTTTTTGCAAAAGATGGAACTGTTAACATTCTATAGATATTCAAAGATTAAAATATCCATGGTTAGTAGGAAATAACAGTTTTATTTAATACTATAAGATGCTTCATAGTCACAAAATATAGTAATTTATAACTGACTACCTCTCCTCCACTGTGCAGTTGTCAGGATTATCTTCTGGAAATCCAACAACTGAGGTAGAGAGCCCAAAAATTAGAGAGGTAGCTTGGCTAAGAGTGTAGCCAATACTTTGGGCTTCTACCCCCAGAGTCAATGAGAACCCATGACAGAAGAGAACTTCTGTTGCATCAGTCTGTGAAGAGTGAGTCCCTGGTCTTCTGATCAAGAAGATTTTGAACAACAGAGTAAAGTAATCATCTATGTGGTGTGCCTAAGGAGAGTCATCAGAGGAAAAACTCTCAAACTTTCATGGAAAGCAAATTGTTCAAGCAATGATTGTGACTCATTCAGATGGATGATCCTGACAAGAGTTTAGAGGTGTTATGCATAGATCGGATGTAATTCCTGAGACACTTAACTGAACTTGACACATAGCAAGAGAATACTAAAATTTACTATATGTCTCAACTTAACTTGGTCTACAAAATCCTGCAGAAAAATATAACTTCGAGAGTATAATACAATGCAATTCTAATATGTTGTCTATAAATAATGCTCAAATAACTAACATGTTCTGACAAATGATGGCTACTCTAGAAACTGTCTACAGTTATGTATTAATGGACTGTATGGGGTTTAAGTTGAGGGATTGCTCCTAACAGCTACTCACACCACCCAACCTGTGCAACAACAAAACAAAATTGTTGGATATACTGGGAGACATTGAAGCTGGAAATTGACCACATGAACAAGGAAGGGGCATGACAATTCCAAGAACAAAGATTCTTCATTTCAAATCATGTGTAGAAGCTGACAATGCCTAGAGAACATCTAACCCCAAGATAGTCTGAACAGTGGGTTGCTTGGACAACAGAGTGTCACATGACATTAAGTTGCTAAATGGTATAGAGAAACTCCCCTGCAGAGAGTGGCCAGTATCTTCCTCAGCTGGATACTTCTTTTGTAGGTTGGAGAAATTATTCATATTATGTTTGTCATGTTGTCTGGGTATGGCTTCAAGTTGGGTACTTCAATTTTTCAAATACTGCTTTGACCATCTTGTGGTGACTCAGTTTGGAATGCTTCTCTTAGATTTAACAAATATTCAACAACTGAGAAGCATAGCTACCAAGAATGCCTAGGGCATGACTGACCTGCGTGATTACACAGTGAGACCATCTTGCCTCATTATATTGTAAAAAACACCTCTGAAACTCAATGTCTTGACACTATTTCCAACCCTACTCACAACAATGGTGGTAATCCAGTGCACTAAGAAGAAAGCATTGTTTACACTTTCCCAGTTTAAGTTTGATTTTGTTATATAACTGTAGAACATGATCCTAGTGTCAGAAGTACTAGGCATAAAGTTAACTTGATTTGCCAGTAGCTCAGTTCTCCTGGATCCTATATTGCTCTGGCTAGCTGAGTTGCTTTAGCCAGGATTTCATACATGATTTAGTCAGTTTTTCACCTTTCAGTGATAATACTGATTTATTGGTCAAAATTGACACCATAGTCCAGTACCAGAGGCCTGGATGATGAACCAAAGAGCACATACATTTTCACACTCAGGAGACAGGGAAGGTAGATTCTTGAGGTAGAATGCAAATTAAAACCACACTGAGATCCTTCCTCCCTCCAGAAAGAATGGCCAGGCTCAAGAAATAAACTAATAACAAATCCTAGAGAGTATGAAGGTAAAAGAAACACTTCTGCACTGTTAGTGGGGGTGTAGACTGGTGCAATCACTGTGGAAATCAGACTTGTGGTTCCTAAATTGTTGATATTGAAAGTTCCATTTGACCCTGCTATTCTGCTATGGGCATATTCCCAGAAGAAGTGAAAACATCATTCCTTAGTGGCCCATGTGCACCCATGTTTGTAGCAGCACAATTTGTAATAGCCATATCTTGGAAACAACCCAAATATGCACCAAATGAGGAACTGAGGAAAAAGAGATGTAGTATTTTATTTACAATGGAGTACTAGTCAGTTTTCAGGAGAGATCACGTTGAGGCTTTTATGAGTGAATGGATGGGAGAACCTGTCAGAATCTTCAGAGATCCAGACATGTTGGAACTAAAGGTGTTGAGCAAGAAAGCAGGATGACCCCCTCCTGCTAAATGGCTGGGGCAGGTGAGCCAGGAACACAACCAGTCAGCATCTCCAGACAATCAGCGATGTTGGAACTTAGGGCACTGAGCACCAATGCAATATGCCCTCCTTTGTGGTTAGTTCCTGCAATGGGCAAGCCAGAAAAAGAACCAGTCAGCATCTTACAAGATCCAGTCCTTTTGGAACTTAGGGTGCTAAGCAAGAAAGCCGCATGGTCTCCTTCCTTTTAAGTGGCTGTGGCAGGAGTGCCACAAAAAGAACCAGTCAGCATCTCCCATGAACCTATGGGGGCACAAGTAGAGAATCAAGCATACACCTCCTGGTTAGCAAGTGAAGGCTAAAAGTCTGAGTGTCTCTTAGGGGGATGACCATATGCAGTATAGAAAATGAAGGGGATTCCTTTTAGTCTTCTATTTGAAGACCAATATTGTTTTCACTGTGTTGCTTTCTTCTGGTTATTTTTCTCTGTTCAATAATCTGTTTTGATACATTTCATAATGTTCCATTTTGGTTTGATTTTGCTACACCTGATTGAATGGACAACTATTGTGAAGATAACAAGATATACTTTCATAGCAATTAATGTTATGCCAGTATCACACTGTGAACTTGTGTACAAATTTCACTGCACTGCCTCAATTGGCTTTGTTCTGTCTTGTTATGCTGTATTTTACTGCCCTCAAAATAAAAAAAAAATCTAAATAAATGGATGTGACTTGAGATCATACCCAGAGGTGAAAAAAATCAAACTCACATGTATAAATGCCATAATGTGTCCTTCATTTAAGAAATGGAAAAAAGTAAATAAGATATAAAGACTTGAATAAATTTTGAAAAGGTTAACAAACTGCTCACCAGAGCAAAAAGAACTCAGATGGGGATAAGGACAAATCAGGGAAGGGAAAAGAAAAAGATATAAGTTTGAAAATATACTCTTGACATAGTTTGGATGATTACTTCACTAATTGTATTATTCTTGGAAGAAAAATGTTAACATTCATGGTATTAGAAAAATCTTGCATGTCTACATCTGGTTATCTGAGTAATCCTGTTAAAGGTAACTGAAAAATTAGAACCTTTGTTAGTTGTGAACATGTTGTTTTAAAATCTCATAGTGTTATTGTATGAAGCTCTTAGTTTTTCTTATTTGCATCTTTTCTTTCTGGTATTTTTTTATTCTTTTGTTTTGTTGTTTTTCCCTCTAATATTCAAAGGATCTTAGAAATTCTCCAAAAGAATTTACAAGTATTGATGTTATTATGTGCTATGAAAGGAATGAGTGCATTGTAGAAAACAAGACATAATTGTAGCCATTGATCATTAACTTTCATCTTGAATGAAGTTCAATAATGGTTATATGTTTTGTTTGATTGCTTTTGATCTGTTTTCTATTATTTAACTTTAATATATGTGAAATTATGCCTGACTATTTTGAAGAAAACAAGAGACATTATGTCAGCCACTGTTAATTTTCCTATTGTGTGATTTTGAAGACTTGTCATTCTTTTATTCTTTTGTTATGATTGATTTTACACTATTTTGTTTTGTTTGAATTCATTGTGTGTGAGGGTATGGACAACTATTTGGAGGCAACAACAGACATTGTAATGACCACAGTTGATTTTTGTTGTCTTATTTTGAAGTTTAGTATTGCTTACATTGCTCTGTTCTGATTCACTTTGCTTTGTTTTGTTTCATTCTGCTTAAAACAAAAAAGGTTCAAAAGAAGAGATGTAGGAATATTTGAAAAAAATAAGAAAAACTCAGATCCACACAATAAGAAATAGAAAGGGCGAAATCACTACCAAACCTGTGGAAGCACAGAAGATTATCAATGCCTGCTTTGAAAAGCTTTACTCTCATAGATTCAATACCAGAAGAAATGGACAAATTCCTAGAAACATATTAATTGCCAAAGGCGGATCAAAAAGATGTGAACATACTGAAGAGCCCACTTTCATTTAATGAAATTAAAAATATAATTTCAACATTATCAAAAAAGAAAAGTCCAAGTCCTGATGGTTTTACTGCTGAATTCTATAATAAACTTAGGAAGGACTTAACACCAACATTCCTCAAACTCCTCAATGAAATTCAATGAGAAGCAAATCTCCCTCACTCATTCCTGGGAGAAAGTATTATCCTAAAAGAAAAAACAGAGATTGATTCAGCCATCAAGGAGAATTACATGCCAATATTCCTAAGGAAAATACATGCAGAAATCATCAATATAATAGCAGCAAGCAGAAAGCAACAAGTCATCAGGAAGATTACACTATAATATAGTAGGATTAATTCATGGAATGCAGGCGTGGTTCAATATACACAAATGAACAAATTCAAAGCACTTTATCAACAGAACCAAAGGCAAGAATCACA
This sequence comes from Hydrochoerus hydrochaeris, assembly GCA_004027455.1. Lineage (NCBI taxonomy): Eukaryota > Metazoa > Chordata > Mammalia > Rodentia > Hydrochaeridae > Hydrochoerus > Hydrochoerus hydrochaeris. The sequence goes on from PVLA01018919.1 coordinate 10,473, forward strand.
CATGCATCTCATCACATACAGAAACACATTTTAAAAATCCCAACACTCATTGTTGATAAGAATCCTAGAGAAAATTGGAAGAAATGTTCTTTACCTCTAATAAAGGACTTTTATGATAAACCAACAGCCAACGTCTTACTAAATGGTCTCAAAATGAAAACTTTCAACCTAAAATCAAGAACATGACAAGGATGTCCTTTATCACCACTCATAATCTATATACTTCTGGAAACATTATCCAGAGCAATTAGACAAGGAAGAGAAATAAAAGAATAAGAACAGAAAATGAAGAAATGTAATTATCATTATTCACAGATGATATGATAATATGCATAGAAGATACCAAAACTCCATTGAAAGATTTCTAAATGTAATAACCAAATTCAGTAAAGTAGTAGGATACAAGATTAACAGTCAAAAATTAATACAATTCTTGTACAAAAACAGCATCTCAATGAGAGAGAAATAAGTGAAACTGCATATTATACAATAGCCCCAAAAATAAATATTTAGGAATCATTCTAAAAGTAAATGAAAATCTATGCTTTTAGAGTACTCTGAAAAAATTACAGTAGTCTGAAAAAAAGAAATCTAAGACAATTTTAGAAAATGGAAAGACATTCCATGTGAATTGATACAAAAACAAACATTGTGAAAATGGCCATTGTCCCCAAATTTTTATACAGATTTAAAGATAATTCCAAACAAAAGTTCATTAGCATACATTGTAGGTACAGAGGACATCTTCTGATAATTCGTCTGAAACTAAAGAGCACCAGAAATCTCAAAATAGGTGAAAAGAAAACCCATGAATTCAGAAAATATCTTAGCCATTTTACTTCTGATAAAGAAATTTTATCTAGAACATATAAAGGATTAAAAGCAAAGAGCCTTTCAAACTTTCACAATGTAATCGGCAAATGGGCATCTAAGTTGACTGTGCAATTTTCAGCTAAAGAAATACAAAACAGAAATAAATATAGGAAAAAGTGTTCATGATCATCGACCATTGGAGAAATGCAAATTACAACCACATTGAGGTGCCCCAAGGTTTAGCTTAGTTGGCTAAGGGCCCATGCTGGTAAACGTGAGGTTGTGAGTTCCATCCCAGGTGCAGAAAAAAAAAAACCAACACATAGATATCCTCTCTCACTCCAAATAGAATGACCAAGTTGAAGATGTCAACCAAAAATCAATGCTGAATGGGTTGTGGTGAAATTGGAAGTCCTCTCCACTATTCGTTGCACTGTAGGCTGGTGCAACTGCTGGGGAGATCAGTGTGGATACTCCACATAAAGCTAGCATTGGAGGTTCCATTTGATCCACCTATCCTGCTTTTAGGCATTTTCCCAGAAGAACTGAAAATGTCATGTCACAGAAATACATGTACCCCCACGTTAGAGCAGCACAATTTGTAGTAGCTGAGTCTTGCAAATAACTCGATTGTTAATTAATTGAGGGATGGATAAAAATGGTGTCATATTTTTATAAAATAGAGTATACCCAGGTATAAAGAAGGATTGCATCAAGTTTTTATAAATAAATGGATGTCACTTGAGACTATATGCATAAGTGAAATCAATCAAACTCAGATGCATAACTAACATATAGTTTCCCTACTGTAAGATACAGAAAGAACAAATACTGTTCAAAATCTGCAAAAAAATATTGCATAACAGTTTGAAACTGCTGAAAGAGGAAAAGTAACTTGGACAAGGGAAAGCATGAAAGAAGATATATATATATATATATATATATATATATATCAGTTAAAGTGACTATACAACTGCATTATTTTATTCTTGGAAATGTACTGCTACTACTCATGATTATATAAATTTTTCATATGTATATCTGCTAATCTAAGCAACTCCTCTGATGATAACAATATTTAATGTAGCAGCTATTATTAAATTTCTATCATATATTTTGAAAACATGCTCATTGATTTGGGCTAGTTGTTTATCTCTTTTGGTTTTGATTTGATTTTCTGTATTTTTCTCTAAAAAATGAAAGTAAAATTTTAAAAATTCTGGAAATAAAATCAGAGGAGAAAAAGCAAAATGGAATTTCAGTCCTCCCCACATTTTTGAGAAAATCCAGGGATCATCACATTTACTAAATAGGAAGACACACATCTGAAATTTCTGAGGAAATAAGAGTAAAAAAAAAATTCCATCCAAAACAACTGTTAATGCTCATATGATTATATCACTTTTGCATGTCTGTATTTGGTAATCTAAGGTAGCAATTTGAGGATAATAACATGTAATACTGCAACCATTGTTCAGTTCCTAATATCTAGTTTTGAAAACCTATACTCTTATTGTTTGAGGTTTTTTATGTTCTTTTCTGTATTTTTCTCTTAAATAAATAAGGATAACAAAATAGAAAAATTTGTGAACACAAAAACACTGGATAAATAAAGCAAATTGCAATCTCACACCTCCAGGCAAATAACAACAATTCGAGAGGACATCACATTAAATAAATACAAGGACACACATTTGAAATTTCTAAGGTGATATCAGCCAGAGTAAAAACTCATATCCATCAGGATATTAAAACAATCAGATCAGAAAATACCTCCGAGTCTAAAAGGAAACGTAAACATATAAAAAAGAATTGCTCAAAAATCTAGAATTGAGATAATTGAAAAATAATTGATACTGACAGGAACAAAAGGGAAACTCTGTATGACAAAATGTAGGAAATAAATAGAAGGCATGAAACAGGTGCAAACAAAAAATTTCAGGAAAAAGAAATAACAATCCTAAGTATGTGTGCACCAATATAGGAACACCCAACAATATAAGGCATATATTAGTAGATATAAATTATCAAATCAGCAATACCACAATTACAATGGGGGACCTTAATGCCCAATTGTCACAGAAAGACACATTAACTTCACACAAAAAAGCAAGGTATAAAAGAACTGAACCAAACCTGTGAACAGATGGACTTAGTCAATATTTACAGAATGTTTCAGCAAAATATCAGAATACACATTCATTGCCTTTCAAGTCTGAGCTTGTGAGATCTATTCCTGCT
>PVLA01018920.1:0-13397 GCA_004027455.1 Hydrochoerus hydrochaeris
GAGCGGGTTGGGTGACCGAGCCTGCGAGAGCCACAGGTCTGTTGCCCAGACCCAGGAGCAGGGGTGGAGGGAAAAGCAAGGGACACCAGTGCTCCAGGAAACCCAATCAGCCCAGCATTGCTCAGGATGGACGACATTTTCCCACTATCTCTGTCACGACCCAGCACACAGTTTTACACAAGCATCTCTGCTCACATCAGCACACATATTTAAGTCAAGTGTAGGCATATACTTCTTTGCATAGCAAGTTTCCAGAAGTGCACTGAAATAGTAACCAATCAATAAGCATGTAAGTCATTTTTACAGCCAGAATGACACTTGAACTGACCAAGTAAAGTAATATGTTCTCCATTTGAAAAGTTGCCTATAAAAATTTTGGGATTTGAATTAAAAACAATACATGACTCATTAGCAAAACATTAAGCCCACAGTTGGTGCAGTCATCTGTCAGCAGCAACTCACGCGGCCATTACTCTTTTATGACTTCGAGGACTTTGTAAACACTGTTCTGGAATACAGTGGTGAAGTGAGGCTTGGACTCCTTCACCAAGAGGTTACAGAGGGGTGTCTTTCCAGCGTTGGCGGGATCTTCCACGTCCCAAATCTCAGGCATACTACAGCCAGGCCTAGAAAAGGAATCAACGCACATTACCTAAAAGTGGTTGCATTCCTTGCGTGGAGATGGTACAAGAACATAACACATCTCAATTCCACTTTTTATTCCTTATTTTTTCCTTCCCACCCCATAAGAGCACAATTTGGATTTCTGACCTCATTTCATTGTTTTCCCAATTAAATTAATTTAGCTAAAGAAAAATCCTATCACCATTATTTAAGCTTTTGTAAGACACAGCAACCTCTCTTTAGGACAAGGTGAATGACTGCAAAGAAGGAAACAGACTCACAAGATACATGTGTTAGGTGCTGGAATAAGAGAGGGAATAAGAGAGGCTTTGGATAAACTCTGCAAGTATCTGTCAGTATGTGTGTTGGGTAATTACATCCACTCAGCCTCAGTTTCCACATCTGTGAAATGTAGAATTACCCAGGTATCTTAGTCATGTTTTTGTTGCTGGGACAAAATACTAACACAATGAAAAGAGGAGAGCTTTATTTTGGTTGATGTTTTCAGTGCATTATCTGCCAGCTCCAAGGAGGATTGCATGGAAGAAGGGCATGGCAGAGTAAAGCCACTTGCCTCCTGGGAGCCAGGAGGGTGAAGGAAGGAGCCAGAAGGGAGATAAACCCTTCTAGGCCATTCCCTCACTGACAAACCATTTCCAACCAGACCCCAACTCGTAACAGCAAGTCCAGCTGTATGTCCCCACAATCCAATTACCTTCCTAAATCTCTAGCTATGAGTGCATGAGACTTGATGGACATCTAGGTTTATACCGTAACATTCCACCCCTGGCCTACAAAACTCAAGCTCATCTCATTATGCAAAACAGTCCATCTCTAAAAGTCTCCAAAGTCTTAACAGATTCTGCACTGCTGAACAGTCCAAGTCCAAAGTCTCTCTAAGATTTAATGCAAAACCTTACCTACAAGCCCCAGGAAAAATCAAAAAGAAAGCTAAACACTCCCAACATACAATGACATAGGGTAAACATTCCCATTCTAAAAGGAAGGAACAGGGGGATAAGAAGGAATGGCCTAAGACAAGACCAAAACCCAGGAGGGTAAATATTAGGTCTTACAGTTCTGTGCTCAGCACCTGGGGCAAGCTGTGGCATGATGCAACTCCCAAAGTGCTTGAGTAGCCCTGCCCCTATGGACAATTGGCTATAGTCCATGTGGCCTATCTCTTGGGCTGGCTGTGCTTACTATGCAGGCATCATTGACAGATGACCCACCTTCCTGTTTTCTCCAACTTTCTGCATCTCCACTGTATCTTTGGCTTCATACTCATAGCTTTACACACTGCCCACCTTCCCAAGCCTTCTCCTGAAATCTGGGTGGAAGCCCTCCTGACCCCACAACTCTTGCATTCTAGGTTTCTATAAAATCACCACGTAGATGATGCCAATGTCTGCCGCCAGTTCCAACAGTAGCCAGGCATCCTGTCCCCTGTACATATGTTTAAATTTTAGTTTGATAGTACATAATGTTTGTATTCCTTGTATGGAGATGGCACAAGTACATAACACATCTCAATTCCACTTTTTATTCCTTATCTTTTCTTTCCCACCTCATCTTTCTATCTCTTGATTCCCTTTCCCTTTGTGAACAACATTAAGATTCCATCTTAACCAGAAAAAAATGTCCATCATCAAGAAATCAAACAAGCACAAATGCTGGAGAGCTGCAGAGAGAAAAAGAAGCCTACTACACTGTTGGTGGGAATATAAACTTTATAACAACTGTAGAAATCAGTATGGTGATTCCTCAAAAACACTAAAACTAGAAATAATTCTACTTGATACAGCTATTTCCCTTCTAGACATATTCTCACAACAGTTAAAAGCATCATATAACAGTGACACATGCAAACCCATGGTTATAGCAGCATAATTCATAACAGCTAAATCTTGGAAGCAGTCTATATGTCCATCAACAGATAAATAAAGAAAATGTGGTATTTACACACTATGGAGTACTACTCTGCCACAGAGAATAAACTTGTGTTATTCGTAGGAAAATGGATATACCTTGAGACCATAATGCTACCTAAAATAAATTAGACACACAAGCTTAAGCAGTGCATCATTTGTCTTATAGTAGAGTCTTATACCCAGAGTAAAAAGAAAGAATAAAAGACAATGAAGTAGAGAGATATACTGTTCTCAGACAGAGCCCATGTATTATAGCTGCAGAACGGGTGGCTGAGCTCTGTAAATTGAATCTGGGAAATAAATGTCCTATGTGGTCCTTCTCCAGTAGGGTACCTTTTGATTTTCTTTTTAAAGCAAATTCTTAAAGTTGCAATCTTTGAAAAATAGGGTTTTGTTGGTTCCCAGGATAACCTCAAGATATCTTTCTTGTTGTTCTGATGGTACTTGACTTCTTTTTAATCTTTGTTAGCAAGCAAGCTGTCCTCAGCCAAAACTATATAGCAGCTTCCTTTCTGGAGAAACTGAAAACTTTTTAAAATCATACAACTGTATCCTTTCAATTGTCAACACAGAGCTGGCTAAAAGCCCCCAACAGTACCCAAGCCACAGCTCAAACATCAGGTTCCCTTGAAATTTCCTCCACCAGATTAGTCTGCCATCCTTGATCTCAGTCTCCCCCAAGGTCTTAGGACATGAGTAGAATGTAGACACCTACTTTGCCATAGCATAACACACAATCTGAAGTTCAACACCAATGGAGTTCTCATTCCCAACTGAAACCTACTGATCCTCATTTTTACCATGTGCCTTTTTACCAGCATCTTAATCCCCTGAGCTCCAGCCAGAATCTCCCACAAATACTGGTTTATAGGATTCTAGGGCTGGCATCTCCAAACCTTTCTGAACTCCTCTTCTCCTGCAAACCAGTTCCACACCCTTCTTCACCATATGATTAAGTATAGTCACAGTGATGACCCGAATTCTTTGAGAAACACCTATATTACTACCTAAGACAAAACACTTGATACTGACAACTTAAAAGTAGGACAGGTTAATTTTGGTTCATGTTTTCAGCCTAAGTCCTGCTGGCTCCAAGGCAGGAATGAGGTAGGAGTTTAGAGTTGGGGCAAATCGGGGGACCAATCCAGCAGAATGTGTCAATGGTTATAAAAACTCAGTGTTTTCTAAAAAGATAAAACATGTGTAGAACCCTGGACCCAAAGATTCCATGCTTAAGGCTCCGAGTACTTTATACAGAAATAATCAGGAAGCAGTATCTCAATCTTTCATTTACATATAGATATGAGCAATCAAAACACAGTTTCTAATCTTTCATATAGTGAGAGATGAAGCAGGTTCTTTGATATAACAATTTAGGTTGAGTTTAGAAAAAATGTCCCAGTGCCACATTTGCACAAGGTGGAGGCCAATCCATGTGTTTTGGTTACAGAAGAGGCCTTCTTCTTACTCCGGCCTCTGTGAAACTTTTCACTAGCCCACTCTTGCCCTGTAGAGTACACTTCTTTTTGGTCTTCCATATGTGTGCACCCTTGTTGCCTTGTCTATTCTTTGTTCAAGACACCAAGAACCTACAAAGAAGCCCCCGAGACCTCTATCGGAAGATGTGGCAGAGGGGGCGTAGTAAAGGAAAAGCTGCTGTGTCACGGCAGCCAGGAAGCAGAGAGTGAAAGGAGGAGCCAGGAGGACCACACACCCTTCCAGGTCATGTCCTCAGGGACCCACCTCTCCTGACTAGACTGTACCTCCTAACGGCAAGCCAGCTGTATCAACCCCAGGATTCGGTTATCTTCCAAAAGCTCCAACTATGAGCTTATGAGAATATGGCGGATATCTAGATTAAAACCACAACACCAAGACACAGGTTTGTTGAAAGAATTAAAAGTCAGGTACTTACCACTATGATACAAAAAAAGATATACTGATTTTAAAAATTCTAATTGGCAAGTATACTTACTTCATTAGGAAGATGTATTAATTTTATGCATAATCAAATCTTAAAAGAAATGTATTTTCTAAAGACTAATATAAATGAAATTGGTACCAAGTGTTATCTGCCTAAATAGGTTCTCCAAAATAACTGTGACATTTCATTTAAATCAAGAACATTTTTATAGATATAACTAGTGGAGTCTGACAAAGTTCACACTTTCTTACTTTTTGAGAAATCTTAGGAAACAGAAAAATACATGAAGAAATAGAGAGAACTGACAACTGCTATGTTTTGTCATGGCAGCTTCATTTTTCTTTTTTAATTAAATGAAAAAAAAATCATCTCCAACAAGTACCTCCATCTCCAAAGCCAATTCTCTGAGATGACTTCTACAAGTAACACAGCACATTTCCTATCCATACCCGGCCACACACACAAGTACAGACAAGTGCTTTCCTCCTCCTTCTCCCTTTCCCTGTCCACACCCTACCCAGGATTATTTTTACAAAAACTGGATCACTGTCTGTCTCTTAACAATTGAATGTGGCAAGTTTTTGTTCTGAGTGTGTGAAGGCCGCGGTATTTCTGACTTTGCCCTTTTCATAGTCTCCCAGGGAGGGTTCCCTGTGCGCCTGCCAAAGGCCCCAGTGCACATTTATTGCAAATCCTCACCAGCACCAATTCCACTGATCTTGGATCCCAAGGACAATATGGCTGGGCTCTAGTTCTCATCCCTCTAATTTTCTCCTGCAGGACAAGGCCAGAGGAGTAGAGAGTAAGACACAGGGGCAGAAAACTGTCCCAAGTTCAACACCCCTTTGGAAAAAGAGACAGCAGAGAGCTGCCTTTGTGCGCCCTCTCCATCGCCTGCAATGCCCTCCTTATCTGAGTTACTAGTATTAGTAATAATGTGCTGCAGTATATGTTTGCAGTCTCAGGTACTCAGGAGGCTGGGGCAGGATGATTTAAGGCCAGTCTGGGCAATGCATTCAGGTGAGACTCCTTTCTCAAATAAAGGTTAGTGTGAATTTGAATAATTTTCTTCTAAATACTTTTTAAAAATTTTAGGTCAACTTTTATTGGAATTAACAAGAGAAAACAGAGAACTGAGAACAGAAGAGTAACTACACGAATACTTTCCCACGTTTGTGTCAGGTGCATTTCAGCGCTTGTATCTGCACACGAGTGTGGCATATTTAAGGACTGCTCAAGCCACACCACTAAGCCTCACAGACCCAGTGCTCTCTGTATGCCGGGCAGGCACAGATGCAGCTCGAGATGAGCTTCACCCTGTCCCGCACCCCCACCACCCTGGTCTGCAAGGTCTCCTGTCCTCCACAGCTCCCAGGTGTTGGGGGATGGTGGAACCGATGGAGGGAGGACACGACAACAGAGAGACCCACAGTTCAGATAAAGGGCTCTACCATCAAACTCAGTTGTTCACACAGTAAATAATAACGTGAGGCAAATCCTTGCTCCTCTCTCTCCTCCTCTCCTGCCCAGAACCCCAGGCTTCCCCCATTGAGGCAGAGAGTAGTTTGCTTATGCCACCTACCAGTGGGTGTCAGTCTGGCCACTGCTGTCATAGATGGACCGTGCTATTTAGTGAGTGCAAAACTGATGACTGAAAGCCTTTATGATTTCTGCTGCAGCAACAGGACCCAAACAAGTCCCAAAGAGAGAATGTGGCAGGCACATATCCCCTTTCACCTTACCTGTCCCAGGACCCGGAGTGGTCCAAAGCCAGCCACATAGTGGCTGGTTTCCCTTTGTGTACAACATTCACTGTCATACTTGCCTAATTCACCTTTATATCCATCTCTGGATATGAAGTTTACAAATGTAAAACTTGTGCCTATCACAACTGGTTCTGAAAAAATGTGACAAGCTCTACCTACCCAGACCTCAGACACAGCATGCCTGTGCACATACTCAAAGCACTACACCTAAGTGTAGGAAAAACGAAGACTCCTGAATTGAGGTTCATTTCCAGTGAAGGGGAAAAGGTTCTGCAAATTATTTCTATGTTCCAGTAACGAACAAGTGTCTCAAAGAAGAGTGAAGATCCTAATTCAGTAAAAGTTCTGGGAGAAAACTGAGTTCTCCTATTGCAGACATCACCCACCACTGATTTACTATAATGTCCCCATCACACTGTTACGAACAATCCATACACTTTCTTTCCCCTAAATTTATAGAACAAAGTCAAGTAAAGGTGACTGGAGATTGCATATATACTAATTTATCTATAAGTAATGAAAGCATTTTCTAAATTCTAAGAGCAATAAAGTTTTGTGTAAATCTCACACAATTCAAGTTGCTGGGCACATTCACAGGCAAAGCATTTAACAGTCGTTTAATCTACTACACAAAGCTGTAGGATGCGATGTTACAAAGCTCCTGAATTTGCACAGTATTTTGTCTTTATACCCTCGTGTGCCCTTGAAATCTATGACAGGCAAGTGTAACTAAGCCACAGACAGAAGCTCCTGAGGTCTTCTGTTTAGCGGAAGAGCATCAAGGAATTTTAAAATCATGTTCCATAAAATATCCTTATTCCTGGTGAAGTTACTTGTGTGCTAGGCTACTCCTGCCATGAGGGCTTCCTCCTTTAATAACAGGCTGCTGTCATCTGCCATCTGGTCCCACAGCATTGCGACCCAATCAACTTCAGAATTCACAGGTGCCACTCAATCTTCCTGACACCTGTCACTACCCTGGCGAGTGAACTTCTTCATGGAAACAAAAACTCCTTTAAAGTACAAACCCGAGAGAATGCAAGTCATGCATGCTGTCATGTACCGTCTTAACCAGATTGGGCACCATGTGACTCCTGGCTCTTTGCCAAGTCAAAATGATCACAAAGGGAAGTGCAATGAATTGATTCAGGATATTGAGACAGCCAAAGTGCAATAAAAAGACACTCATGAAAGAGGATTCCCAGAGCTGCTAAGGAAAGATATAGGAGGGATGTGATAAGTGTGTTCAAAATGAGAGGAAGTATTTCAAGGGGGATTCATGGAAGTAATGCAGTAAATATGTAGTATATGAATGTTGACCATATATTTTGATTATACCTCAACAGTTTGGGAGATTATCAATCAATGCCAGTAGAATGATTTTAAGTAGGGTGTGCGTTATGGAGAAACAAATGCTTATGACAAGCCAAGACAAACATTTGGTTCAAATATCTATCTAAAAAGTTCTTTGTACTTATAATTTACAAAATGTTGTATATTTCTCACAAGTAAAAGGCTTGCAATGAGCCTATGTTAACTTCTCATGTTTTAGGACTGTAGGACACTAATGGTGTTGAATACTTACTTGGATCTCCTTATACACCATGATTCTTCCAGAATGTAATAATTCACTTTTAGCTTGATCAGTTCTCGCTTTACTTCTTCAGCACCTTTTCGACTGTACATCGAGTACACTATTTTTGTTCTGGCTCTTTAAAGAAAAACAAAGAGGCAGAAACATTTTCCAAGGTTAAAAGAACAGTCAGTATTATCTGGAAGAAAGCATGAGATGGTACTGATTATTTAGGGGACCCAGGGTGAGAGCACTGATGGGCAATGGCCAGGCCATGCTGAAGGCAAAAGTGCCAGAGACAGTGGAGGGGGGGGGAGGGGGCCCAGGGGGCGGGGGGCTTCAGTGCATGCTGCTGCTTCCAAACTGGTTTTAATTCTGTCTGCTCACTTGTTCCAGATTCTTCACCTCTCTCCCAGGTAAGAGCAAAGAGCTCGTGTAAATGGGAAATGGACACACACAACTCCAGGACTGCTGTTCCACACCCTGACATCAGTGGTCCTCAGCACGAATACATCCTCCCCTCAGCCTCCACATTAAAAAAAAACTAAACGCATTTGACAAAACTGCTCTGGAAATTAGCATGTTGAAATTGATTTTCTTAATGAAAAAGCTTTTTATTAATAAAATGCATATCTGGCTGCTATGCAAAATAATACACTAGCAGGATTCACCTATTGAGAAAGTGAATAGCATCATCTATCCTAGAAGCTGCATCAAAATCAAATCTATTACCTCATCCAGGAGAACGCAAAGTGGCAATTTATGAAAAAAATGCAGTGCTACTGAAGTTTACAAATCTAATCTGTCTTACAATTTTACGGACAAGGGCTGCATTTGTTTGTGTGAAGATGGAGGCTGTGGTCATGTCTGTCACCCAATGTGGAGTTTGTGAACAGAGGCAAAATTTTGACAAATGCTTTTGTTTTTCAAACCGAAATGGTTGCATACAGAAGTATTTGTGAACTAGGGTATTAATGTATAATAAGCCTCAAAAACACAGCAACAATTAAGATCACTCTGGCACAGGCTGTGCTGGTGAGAACCAGAATAAGACACTGTTTGGTAGGACCATATTGTACCAGTCTGCTCAGAATTCAACAGAAATGGCCTCTGAGATTGAAACCTCAATGAACATCGCAGGCTATAGAGGGGGGGAGCAGTGGGATGACAGCGACCAGTAAGTACGCGGGTGCCCTGGATCCCACTCACCTGCTAACAATCCACACTGTGTGATTTCTTTTTCTGCCTGGCAGAAACAACAACCCTAAGAGTTGTGGTTTTTGCCCTACAGAGCCATCACACTTTGTTGCCAGCTTAGCAGTTTTGCTATAGCATTTCCCCCTGGCCTATGAATTGCACCCAACACACCCCGCCCTGCTGGCGTCCTCACCCATAGTCTGTTCCTGTGGAAACCCGTTTCTCCCTGTGTGAGCACTGACCTCAGGCCTGCATCTTCATAGTGTGGGTGGTTCACCACAGGACGCAGTGCAGATAGCTTCACACTGGCCATGGTAGGCATAGCCCCCGCAAACACTGCATCTGCAGGGAGAGGGCCCTCAGTAGGGTGCAGGGGAGCTCATAAGGCTCCCCACTCCACACCTAAGTTGTTTCAGAAGTCACACAGCTGAGGCTGGGGAGTCAGAATTGGATTCAGGGGCAGGAGCTAAGGAAGCCACATGGAGGCTGCTGGCATGGAGACCCGGCTTGGGAGCCAACTGGAAGCTGGGAAACAGCTTCACCATTGCTGAAGGCTTCTTTACTTTAAAAAAAAAAAAAAATCTCAGAAATTTTTTCTGTTTTTAAGGAAGAAATAGCAAAGTGACCAAAAAAGTGTTCCAAGTAGTATTTACTCAGATGACAAGAAATTCCCGTTGGAAACATGAATAAAAGATCACATCCTAAGTTAAAGAGGGACCATGAAGGACTGATGCGAAAATTTCATCAAGAAAATACCCATAATAAAATTATTTTAAAATGTGGCATTTACAATTGTGGATAAATTCTGAAAAACTTCAAATTTATGGAAAGTAGCATAATAAATTATTAAGAAAATATGTATAACAGTTCCCCTGCAACCCACTGAATAAGGACTGATCTGTCTTTTTTTGAGGGGGTGAGGGGGCTGAAATTCTAGAAGCAGCACTGCTAGAAACAGGAAGACCACTGAAGTAACTTGAGAAGGACTGTGTACCAGAATGAGAAATAGAAAAACCCGAGCTCGGCAATGACTTTTTACCTGGTTTGGTATTATATTTGATCCATTCTATCAGTTCTTCTTGTGGCAAATTACTGAACTCCCCCACAATATTCCACTGTGTTTGTAGATTTGCTGACCCTTGAATTGACATTGCTGCTAATATGGCAAACACAACAGCCCCAGGGTGCACTTTGCAAAAGAGCCATCCGAACAGCTGAAACCAAAGGAAGAGCACATGGACAGTAGTTAGTACAAAGCAGCATGGACCTAAGAAGCAGTTTCCTGGAAAAGAACTCAGTCTTGGCCAGAGCTTCAGATAAGGACTAGTGATCCCAGAAAAAGGTAGAAAGATGCCAGAAACAATGTTCCCTGATCAAAAGCGCACTCCCACTGACTCCTGTGAGTGAAATATGACTTTCCCGTCAGCCACACCCCAGACCCAGGGGAGGTCAGGACCATCCATGGGGCCCAGTGCAGAGCCTGAGACTCCTTGTGCAAAATCACAAACAATTGTGAAATAACAGAGGCAAGAAACACTCCAATGCAGGATCCTCTGAGCTCAGCCTGTGCACAGACGACAGCACAGGCCGTGTCCCTGGGAGCTACCCAGGGCTAGGCTCTTCGGCTTGCCTCAGGCTTGCCTCACACTGCAGAATGGGACTGAAAGGCAAGGTTTCCAACCAGCCTCCCTCGTCCTCAGCAACAGCGCAGGATCAGGGACAGGGAGCGTCTCCCACACAGTCTCAGCCTGTCCTGCAGGTTTGGCTCCCACATTCAGCTCCAGAGCTATCTCTGCTGCTCTCTTCTGGGTATCATTCCCCTCACGCCTGCAGAGCTGGACTTCAAGCTTCTTGAGGGCACAGGCACACTGTGGCTTTGTCATTTCCCACCCGCAGGGTCCCATGCATCGTGACATTTACAACAGGTGCACAATGACTGGCTGAAAGACCAGCAAGTGACAGGATGGAGATGCACAGAGCAAGGAGGCAAGAAAACCAGCAGCCAAGGTCCAGGGATGGAGTTGGCTAACTTTCCCAAAGCATGCAAATACACACTAAGGAAGTAAAACAAACGTTTAAGCCTGGTACTTACAGCAATGTAACTTAAAAGTACTTATAACCTGAAGTCAATTGCGAGGATTCTTTGTGACTTGCATGTCAAGAAAGAAGTATTTCTACAACTGAGTTCTGCTTTCTTCCAGCATTTGTGGTGACGGCTCACACTCAGCCTGGGATGATTAATATGTACTGTAAGCCCTGGACTGTCTTCAAGGCTAGGCAGACAGTGACCAGGTACGCACTTCTCACATTAGAAATGCTAAGTATAAACCCAAGAAGAACTTTAAATGCAGTGGCTCAAAACCCCAAATAGCGGCACAATATTTCAAGACCACTCAGTAATGAAGGATGGGGGACAATGATCACAGCAGCTATAACTCCACCACAAGGACCGTGTCACCTGTCGAGAGCAGATCAAGGAAGCCATGACACACATGTGTGGCGTCAGGAAGAGTTTCAGTCTCATAATCAAAATGCCGAGGGCTGTGTATGCCAGCAGTTGCAAGGCATGGTAAACCAGCTGAAGGAGAGAAAAAAAGAAGTATTATGTATTCTGACTCTCATAAAGGTTAAAGTGGTGAGTATATGGAGAAAGGTAAAAATAACTACTTTGATTTCTGAAATTACTACTTTGATTTCTGAAATATTGAAAACAATTCCTAAGGATTCACTTTCAAACTGCACTGTTTCAGTAGAAGGCTAAAATAAGTATCTATGGTAAGCATTTCTAGAATTCCATGGGGTTGACAAGGCCCACACTTCTGAAGTGACCTCGGTGCTACCATCAGACTAAGGTAGGACAGTGGGAAAAGAAATGACTGCTGTGAGACCCCACTGTTCCTCCGACTGGCAGAAAAGGGAGGCTGGGTGTCCAGGAGATAGCAGCAGTGGTCACATCTCTGAGGCCACAGGGCAAGGTGAGCAGACAGGAAAGAAGACTGCAAAAGGCAAAGCCACCTCACAGGTGCGCCTTTGTGGGCTCCAATAGCAGCAACTACAACTGCAGGGATTATCCAGCAGACCAAGGGAGTTTCCTGTTTCACTGCCTCAAACAGAATGAATGCCCAGTGAGATTGGGTCCCTCTCATGAAACCTATACTGGGGTACTATGAAGGTGATTAATGAAAATTATCAATAAGTCTATAGACTGAAACTAGAAACTGAAATAAGTAAATACAGATGTTAACATAAGTAAAGTGTTAGTAGTGTTAAGTCTTTACCTCTCCATGATCAAACTGGTATTTTCTGAAATGAAAAACAAAATGCTATTAAATCATTATTGAGCACTTCATTTATTTATTTGCATTTTACCTTGTGACTATGAGTTTTACAATGGCTACAGCATTCCCCAAGGGCACAGATTTACATAAATCAAAATACTAAAAGTTATATACCAAAACCAGTGTTATACCCACAAAGACGGTTTATTTTAACTGGTGTGTTAAACTGTATCCTGATTAAGTTGGTTACAGCATCCTGTGGAGTATAGACCCTCCTGGTGACATCCTGGGACAGTAGGGAGTGGAAAAGAATTCTGAAGCTTGCTAGTTCCTCATGCTTCCTTTCTGTGGTTCCTCGGCCCCCATGTGATGTGAGATAGGGTCAGAAGCCACACACAGGCTCTTGCCAGCACCGCTGCGGACATGCAGCCCACAGCCCTGTCTCACATGGAAGCCACCTGAGCTCCACCTGCACTTCCTGGACACTCAAATCACACTGTGTGCACAGTGCTGGGCTCGAACACCCACTTCCTCCTGCATCCCTCTCATCATGACCAACTGACTGTATAATACAGCCAAGCCTCTGGCTGGCACTCCCACCCGGACTCGGTGCTGTTAGCTTGAACACTCCAAACCCAATGCCCTATCTTATCTTCCAGAAGAAAGCAAAATTCTCATTTGTGGTTTGTTCACTAGCTGCCTCTCCCTACTAACTTGAACTCTTCAGGAGTCTGGGGAACAAATGCATCCATCCACCTGTTTGTTCATCCATCTACCCATTTATCCATGCATCCACCTGTGCGCTCAGTTCTACTGAGCACTGAACATGCTGGACACAGAAGAGTAACAGTGAGCAGACCTGCACCCTCACAGAGTAAGTCAAGAAGACAAACACAAAGTAAATAAAATGTGTTGCACAGTGACAAGTGTGGCTGAGAGAGCAATGAACAGTGGTAGATGCTGCAGGGCCTAAAGAACCTGCAGGGAAGAGCACTGCAGGCAGAGAGGAGCAGGTACAACAGCCCTGAGGTAGGGAGGTTCTGATGGGCTGGCTACAGAGTGGGAATAGAGGACCAGGGGGAGGACAGCCAGGGGAGGGAGGCC
>PVLA01018921.1:0-13397 GCA_004027455.1 Hydrochoerus hydrochaeris
TATTTTACTCATAGGCTACAGTATCCTAATTTTATGTATATATAAATGTGTAATTATAAATCAGGTAATTAGCATTTTTATGTCCTTTACTATCCTATATGATACCTTGGATGTGTTGGGAACCTTCACAAGCTTCTAGTCCTCTTGAAATGTGCAGTTAATCTAATTAATCTTGAATACGTTTCTTACCTATTTGTCTCATAATTTGTCAGTATGTACCATTGGTTTTTATTTTTCTTTTCTTGTTGTAACCTCCCAGGAACTAAACCCAAGGCCACTCCCTTGGGTGACAGATCTTCCCCTTGAATTTAATTTTCAAGGGAAGTAAGTTCGTACTGAGTTGTTCTGGACAGACTAGACCTTGTAGTCCTCTGCCACATTTCTCAGAGTTCTGAGAGTTATGGAGGTGTTTTTTTTTTTTTAAAGATGATCATTCCCTTCAGTTAATTGAAATTTCAACAGCTTATGTTTTTCTTTTGAATCTTATTTCTGATCTTGTCTAAATTATCTTCCTCGTCACTTTTATCAGCTTTCTTAGGTGAAACCTCAAATACAATATGGAAAGGAAGAGAGAAATAATTACTCAAAAGTAACTTAAAATGTTCCCATCCCCAAAACGCTTGATTTAATTATTCAATTCTATTCATACTAGTCACTTTGTGTTCTGTAAATATACTCGATTATAAGTTGTCTCTAATAAAACATTCTAAAAGAACTTTTTAAAAGTTGTTTTGGAAAATGGAACCAAAAACCTTTGCACTGAGCTCCATTCCCAGCTCTTTATTTTCTGTTTAACACATGATCCCCCTAAGTCCCTAGGCTGACCAGCCTCAGCTTCTAATTTTGATCATTCTGCCCCGCCTCTGCCTCTGCCCCTGAGCAGCCACACTCACCTAAAAATATGTTATCCCTTGATCGTATTTTTTGTATTAGTGTTTTCATACTGCAGGTAGCAATGGGCCACAGGAATTAGCATTGCTCAACATCATCATCATTGTTGGACATTTCTCTTTTGGTTTTTTGGACAAAGGGTGTCACTAGGTAGTCCAGGCTCGCCTCCATCTCATCCTCCTGCCTCAGACTCCCCTGTGCTGAGATTATAGTTGTGCCCATCACACCCAGCTTGCTGTTTCTCTTGCTTGTGGTGCTGAGAATTCATTAGAGGCAAAGCAAATAGGCTGGAAGAAACCAAGAGCTACTCATTCCCAGTACATGTAGTCATTGTATGAATTTTCTCAGCTCATAGAAAATGACCACAAAGCAAATAGCTTTAAACCAGTTTACTCTTTGACAGCTTTGCAGGATCATGGCTGCAATCCAAGTGTCCACTGAGCACCCTCTCTCAAAGTTGTAGGAGACAGAATCTTTGCCCCTTCCAACTTTCAGTGGCAACCACTGTTGCTTGAATGTGTCAAAGTTTCTCTGATCTCTGCCTCTTTCTCTTGATTTTTCTCCTGTGTCTCTGACTTCAATATTCCTCTGTCCAGCAAGTGTATCAGTTACTAGATTAGGATCCACCCTAAATTTAAGATGATCCTAAGTGTTCACCTTCAAATAATCACATGTGCAAAAGACCCATTTTCCAAAGAAGTTTACAAGAACTGAGAATATAAGTCACTGCTACATCACCAGCTTAGCATATGCAAGACCCTGGGTTGTATTGCCAGGACACAAATAAACAAATAGGCAAACTAATTAACTAAATTTTAGAGAAAAGCCCTGTACACTAGCACACTTAGAATCCCACCTCTCTGGAAGGCTGAGGCAGGAGCATCATAAACTGGAGCTCAGCACTGGCAATTTAGTGAATTAGTGAGACCCTTTCTCAAAATCAAAACTCAACATGCTTGAGACTGTAGCTGAGTGTGCAGGATCTGTGTTCAGTCCCCTGTACCAGAAACAAAATACAAAACAACGAGGAAATCAAACAAAGCCAAAGAGTTGTACATTCACAGGTACTAGTTCAAACATGGACATAATTTCTCAAAAAATGATAGGAATTTGTTCCAGAATCTGGAGGGTTCAGATTTTCCTGGAGAGTGTGGGGCATCTCTGAGAAAATACAAAGATGTCACCTCCACATACTGAGAGACAGTGTCAAAGCCAAGTTCCCTATTTTCTAGTCATTGTCCAAGAAATACCTTAAGATTCTTTCCTACTTCTAGGATCACTGCATGAAGGGCAGGCAAACTTCAGGATCTTGGAGTATATTTGCAAAAAACACTCATGACCTCAGCACTTCATTGGCATGTGAGGGCACCTATTTCTTGCTGCCAAAAATATCAAATAGAGTCAGCTCAGCAGTTATCAATTTAATAGGTTAGTAATGATAGTTGAGTTGCTTTCCACAGGAACAAAATATCATTTCATGTATATAAAGGATGAATACAGTGGTCAATAGTAATGTACCTGTGAAAGTTTAGATAATCAAAATTTTCATTTGTAAATATACATGTCAAGAACATATTACTTTCCTTACCTTGTGTAGATCATTAACTAGAATGATGTACAACTAATACCTAAATGTGTATTTGATTAATGTGCTTTGTGTATTTGGCTGTAAAGTCATATAGAAATAGGATATTTTTGAGAAGTTTATACTCATTTTCAAAAAATCTTGAAATACATTTTGAAACAACATTTCTAGCAAGCAAGTTTTATTGAAATTTATTGAATATTTATCCCCTCCTCCAGCCTGACATTTTTTTTCATTATGTGTTTTTCTCCATTTCTATGTACAAACATAATTTTTATAATTTCCAAAACCAAGTTATATTAATTTACTCAAAGATTTCTTTAGCTTAGACTTTAATACCTAATAATTCCTGGGTAACTATATTCAGCTAATTGCAGGTTGATATCTTATTTGGATATAAAACTCAGAAAGAAAAAAGCATATTTAAAAAAATTTTTCAAGTATATTTAAAAATCCTGTTTATGTTCCAGTATTCCAATCACAATATGTTTTTGAGCAACTTGAGTTTGAAAAAATAGCTTTAAACAAGACCATTTGAATTTTTACCTGGTTAGAGCCTGTTTGGTCTCATCAAACTTATGATTAAACCCTTCAGGAATACCAGACCTTTCAGACTCTACTTCAGTTTTTCCAAACAATGCCCAATAATCACTGGAATTTTGATCTTTATTGTAAAGATAGAAAGAAACTGATGTGGGCAGAGGCCTTTAACTGGCCATGTTGAAAGAGAAGATGATAAATGATGTTCAGTAATTATGAAGAAAGCACGAGAACTGCTGAGAAGGGGAGAGGGTTTCCTTAAATCCCATGGAAGCAAGTCAGCCATCAAGGCAGAAAGGTTCGAATGTGGGACCCTAGAAACTCATATGCCAGTTTGCCTCTGGAAAGTTTTCAGGGCTGAATGGCTGAGAGGTTGGGATTGTAGTTTGGCAGTAGAGCACATGGGCAGGGTTCTTTCTACTCCAGCACCCCAAACAACAAAGACATCACTAAAATAAGCCACAGGAGCCAGGGCTGGCACATGCATGGGATCCTCACAGCCCTGAGGATCTTGTGCCTAGGCATCCCCCTCAAGCCTCATAAAGTCATCAGTGGGGCTTTTTGGTGGTTGGCTGGAGGCCTGTGATGCTGCATCAGGGACATCATGCCAGGATTAAGGATGTGAGTGCTACTCTGCTAAGGACGCATAGGCTGGATAAGGTATAAGGGACAGGAAGGGGGTCATTGCTTGAGATTTTTTGCTGGCCTTGTGCTGCCTCTTGCCTTCTCTCTGATGCCCCTCTGCAAGTCCTCCTGCCTTGGAGTAAGCCGACTAGAGACAACCTCCACAAAGCATGAACCAAAATAAACGTTTCCTGCTTCACTTTTTGGATGTTGGGTATTTTTTCTGAGCAATGAGAAATGGTAGCTAGGACACTCCCCACAAGCAAACTTTGTTCTGTGCCCAGGGACCTGGAGTTGGCTACACTTCCATCACCTCACTTCGGCTGCTGTCCAGAGCCCCTGGAGGACAGGGAACCCTTGTGCTGATTAAAGGGATTTGCCTGCAAGACACAGATGACTACAGTGACAGAATCTGCAAGTGAGTATAGGTGTCTGCAAAACCAAACTCATACTTCTTGCCTCCACTTTTTCTAAATTCTGTTTTCAGAACACTTCAGACTTTCCAAAATAGATGCAGTACATGGCTTTAAGAAAAATCAGGGAATTATTTTCTGTTGACTCTTGAGCTATGGAATTTTTATCTTACTATCACTTTGAAATTTAGAACTCGATGTATTATTTTCATTTTTTGTTACTACTGTATCCAACCATTGAATTCATGGAAGGGAATCTCTAGGTGTCCCAGTTTTACTTTTGGCACCACGAAACTCAAACTTGTGTATAAAGCAATGGAAAACATCATACAATGTGTAAGACTCCACATTTTCAGGAACTTTAAATGGCAGCTTTGGTGTTTCAAAGACCAATAGAAAAATCTGGTGGCAATGGCTGTGAAAATGTGACATTAGTGACTACACTGAGGTACCAGAAAGGAGGAGGTTTAATGCACTCATTCTGATCAAGACATGGAAATTTCAACTAGGGTTGCTTACTTGAAACTGCAGTGTATTAGATGGTGCAGTTGTTATTTTTACTTCAAATGTACAGATTTCCAAGCAGGTCGCTTTGAATATTTAATCTGCTATAATTCAGACACATGGTGTCCCTCCATCCATATTTCATAATGTCAATTTTACAAATTGCTTTTATAGTTAGAATGCAGCCTAGACTATTTTTGTTTTTAATATTAATTTCTCACAAAATTGTTGGTGGTTTTAACACAACTTTCTTTCCTAAAACCATTGAAAGTGAGACTATAAATACAACTATGGAATGAATTTTTATTCATTTTTCTGTTTTTTAAAATTTTATTTTCAAGAGAGTAAAACTAAACATAACAAACAATACCAAGCAAATCAGAAGAAAACAATGTAAGTAAAGATTTCAAAGCAAGACAATAGGAGGTCATCACTTGCTATCATATTCTCTTGTTTTCTTCTAAATAGCTGTCCATATGTTCACACACAGTGAATTCATACAAAACAAAATGGTATTGAACAGATCCTAACAGAATGGTGAAAGCAGTATAGGCCTTCAAAACGAGACAATAAGGAAATCAACAATGGCTGCCATAATGTCTCATTCTCTTCAAAATAGCTGTTCATACTTTCATGTATGTTGAAATTAAACAATACAAAACAGACTAAAATCACTCTGAACAAAGAATAATAGAATGGCTGGATTTCACAGCACGGTGCTACAGAATCAGCATTGGATACCATAGTGTCTCTTTTTCTTCAAAGTAGCTGTTAATTTCATCATGCATTATATAATCTATTCTCATAAATTGTTTAGGAGAAGTTTGACACATGTATGAGTCTCTGCATGTATACCTATCCTTTCTGTATTAGAGAGGAAAAACAAAGCAAAACAAAACAAGACAAATTACTAGGAAAACATGAAACCAAAAAGACAAATAAATAACAATAGCAAAGAGCCCAAAACAGTGACAATATAGGCCTTCCAAACAAGGTGGTAGGAGCATAACTAGGCTTGCTATTTTACATAATGATCTTCAAGAGTTCCTCAGATCACCATACAATAATATGCACAATTGTTTCAATCCTAAGAATGTTAACTTTTTGTTCCAAGAATTTATAGAATTTGTAGCACAGTCATCTTAATTATCCTACATGTGTTTATATAATTTTAGATATTTTTTCTGTTCTCTTCCTTTTTCTTTTGCCTCATTTTCCCTGAGATACTATTTTTCCCCCTTTGAGCAGATTTTTATCCTTTCACTGTATTTATTGTGTATTTTGTACTTTATGTACTTGTACCACTTATACTAGGGAGACTATACGGTGAGTATGATTTATTTCACTTATGAGTATGGTCTTGAGTTGCAACCATTTCCTTATAGATATCTCAATGTGATCATTCTTTATAGCCAAGTAGTACCCCATTGTATAAAAAAAAAAACACATCTTTTTTATCCATTCCTCAGTTGTGGACATTTATGTTGTTTCCAAGATCTGGCTATTACAAATTTTGCTGCTATAAACATGGGTGCACATATATCACTGTGATATGATGTTTTCAGTTCTTCTGGGAATGTGCCCAGAAGTGGAATAGTCAAATGGGACTTCCAATCCCAGCTTTTTGAGGAACCTCCAGACTGACCTCCACAGTGGTTGCACCAGTCTACACTCCCACCAACAGTGCAGAAGAGTTCCTTTTTCCCTTCAGACTCTCCAGCATTTGTTGTTGGTAGTTTTCTTGACCCTGGCCATTCTTTTTGGAGTGAGATGGAATCTCAGTGTGGTTTTAATTTGCATTTCTCTAATGACCAATGTTGTTGAACATTTTTTTCATGTATTTATTTACCATTTGTATTTCTTCATCTGAGAATTGTGTATTCATCTCAGATATCCATTTTTGGATTGGGTCTTTGATTTTCGGGGATCTGATTTTTTAATATTCTTTATAGGTTCTAGACAGAAGTCCTTTGTCTGAGGGATAGTTCACTAAAATTTTTTCACAATTTGTAGGTTTTCTTTTACTATGCTGGAAATTTCTTTCCACATGCAAAAACTCTTTAATAGGATTTGATCCCAGTTATTGATTCTGTGAAGTATTTCCCATGCAGTTTGATTCTTATTCATGAATTCTCTACCTGCACCCATGTCTTCAAGATTTCTACCTACTATGTCTTCCAACAGATTTAGTGTTTCTGTTTTAATATTTAGATCTTTGATCCATTTAGACTTCAGTTTAGTACATGATGATAGGCATGGGTCTAGTTTTAGTTTTTGGCATATGGAGATCCAATTTTTCCAGCATGATTTATTAAAGAGACTATCTTTCTCCCAGTGAAAGATAGTCCCTTTATCAAAGATAAGGTGGCTGAGTGTTTGTAGTTGTAGTTGTGTCTTCCAATCTATTCCATTGATCTTCAGTCTGCTTTTATTCCAGTGCCATGGTGATTTTATTACAGTAGCTTTATAGTATAACTTAAGTCAGGGATTATGATGCCTCCTGCCTTGGCTTTGTTACTTAATTGTCTTTGCTATTCTAGGTCTCTTCTGGTTCCAAATGAATTTTAGCAGTGATTTCTCTAGATCTGTGAGGTATGCTAGTGGTATTTTGATTGGGATTGCATTTAATCTGTATGACATTTTTGGGAGAATAGCCATTTTCACAATGTTTGCTCTTCCTATCCATGAACAAGGGATGTCTTTCCATTTTCTGATGCCCACTTTGATTTCTTTTTCAGGGTATTATGATTTTCCCTGACTAGATCTTTTACTTCTTTTGTTAGATATATTCCTAAATATTTCCTTTTTTTTTTTTTTTGGCTGCTATTGCAAAGGGTGTGGCTTTTCTTATTTCTCTCTCAGTGATTTTGTTGTTAGTGTATAGGAATGCTATTGATTTTTGCATATTGACTTTGTATCCAGTTACATTACTGAATTTATTTATTATACTTAGGAGTCTTTCAATGGAGTTTTGTGGTCTTCTATGTAGAGTATCATGTCATCTGCAAATAATGATAATTTAACTTCTTCTTTTTCTATCCTTACTCCTTTTATTTCTCTCTAGTCTAATTGCTCTGGCTGGTATTTCCAGCAGTATATTGAATAGGAGTGGTGATAATGGACATCCTTGTCTTGTGCCTGATTTTAGGGAAAAGGCTTTCAGTTTTTGGCCGTTTAATATGATGCTGCCTGTTGGTTTGTCATACATGGCTTTTATCATATTGAGGTAAAGACTATTCCAATTTTCTGTAAGGTTCTTATTATGAATAAGTGTTGGACCTTTTCAAAACCTTATTCTGTATCTGTAGAAATGATCATGTGATTCTCATGTTTGGCTCTATTCATGTGGTGGATTACATTTATTGATTTGCATATGTTGAACAATCCCTGCAATTCCTGGGATGAATCCCAGGAATCTAATCTTCTTGATGATTTGCTGCATTCTGTTTGCCAATATTTTATTGAAAATCTTTGCATCTGTTAGGGAGATTAGCCTGTAGTTCTCTTTTTTAGTTGGTTTTTTTTTTTTAGGTTTTGGTACTAGAGTAATAGTTTCTTCCAGGAATGAGTTAGGAAGAATTGCTTCCCTTTCAATTTCATTGAAAAGTTTGAGGAGTGTGAGTGTCCATTTTGTGTGCTTTGATTTTGTAACTTGAACAACTATTTCTAAAAGAGCAATATGTAATTTATCAGCCAGTGATTTCTTACTGTTTATGTTTTTTTTTTGAAATCCTAAAATATTTCTCTCCTTTTCCTGTTTTATACCTTTAAATAAAATATTTAAAAATCTTCTTTGAATTTCTTATAGAATTCTGCAGTGAATCCACCTGGGCCTGAGATTTTCTTTGTTGGTAAGGATTTAATTACATTTTCAACTTTGTTAATTGAAATTGGGTTGTTAGCACTTTTACATCTTCTTGACCCAGCTTTGGTAATTCATATGTTTCTAGGGATCTGTCCATTTCTTCTGTGTTATCGAACCTATGAGAGTGGAGGTTTTCACAATAGGTATTGATGATCTTCTATATTTCCACAGGGTCTGTAGTGATTTCATGCTTTTCATTCCTTATTGCATGAATTTGAGTTTTTTTCTTTTCTTTTTGTAATAAGATTGGCTAAGGGCTTATCAATTGTATTTATTCTTTCAAAGAACCAACTCTTTGATTCACTGATTCTTTGTGTTGTTATTCTTAGTCTCTATTGTATTGATTTCTGCTCTGATCTTTATAATTTTCTCTCTTCTTTTGGCTTTGGGCTTGACTTTCTCTTCTTTTTCTAGATGTTTAAGGTGTAGCATCATGTTGTTTAGTTGTGTTTGTTCTGTTTTCCTGATGTGGGAATTCACCACAATGAATTTTCCACTGAGGACTGCTTTCATTGCATCCCATAGGTTCTGGTAAGATGTATTTGTATTTTCATTTGCTTGTAGATATTTTTTAATTTCTTCTTTAATTTCCTCTGTGACCCATAGATTGCTCAGGAATGTTTTAATCAATTTGCATGTATTTGTGGGGTTTTTGCACTTTCTTTTGTCATTAATTTCTAGTTTCATGGAACTATCATCTGATACCATGCATGAGATAATTTCAATTGTTTTGCATTTACTTAAGTATGTTCTGTGGGCTGTTATATGGTCTATTTTAGAAAATGTCCTATGTGCTGCTGAGAATGTATATTCTGATGTTGTTGGGTGGAATACTGTGTATATATTCACCAAGTCCTTTTGTTCACAGGTGTGATTGATTTCTGTTATTTCTTTGCTGATTTTCTGTCTAGTTGATCTGTCACTTTGTGTGAACGGCATGTTAAGGTCTCCTGTTATAATTGTGTTGTTGCTTATTTGATTTTTCATTTCTGTTAATATTTGTTTTGTATAGCTGGGTGCTCTGGAATTTGGTGCATAGATATTTAAAATTGTTATCTCCTCCTCTTGAAGGTTTCCCCTAACTAGTATGTAGTGACCTTCTTTATCTCTTCAGATCATTCTTGAAGTTCATGTTACCTGCAAACAGAATATCTGCCCCTGCTTTTTATTAGGATCCTGTTGCATGAAGTATTGTTTTCCATTCTTTGACTTTCAGTCTATGGGTTTCCCTTTGGGATGGATGGGTTTCATGTATACAGCATATGGTTCGATGTTGTTTCTTGACCCATTCTGCCAGTCTGCTTCTTTTAATTGCTGAATTGAGGCCATCAATGGTTATAACATATATATTGGTTTACTTTTGACATGTTTTCTTTCTGCTGTTGATTCTTTCCTTTCCATTCAGTTTAATTGTTTGCCTTGCTTAGTGGTTTTTCCCTATGTCTATGTATGTCCTATGTCCTATGTCTTTCAGTATTTTTTCAGGGTTGGTTTGGTGGTCATGAAGTTCTTTAGCTGTTATTTGTCATGGAAGTATCTTATTTCTCCTTCTGTCTTGAAGGACAGTTTTGCAGGGTACATCAGTCTGGGTTGGAAGTCATTTTCTTTTAGGATCTGAAATACTTCACTCCATGATCTTCTTGACTTCATTGTTTGTGTTGAGAAGTCTGCTGTGATTCTGATAGGCTTTCCTTTATAGGTGATCTGTCTCTTCTCTCTAGCAGCTTTTAATATTCTTATGTAGGATTTCTGGGATGGTGATTATTATATATCTGGGTGTAGTTTTATTTTAGTTATGGTTATTTGGAGTTCTATATGCTTCACTGACCTGTATTTCAGTTTCCATTCTCATGTTTGGGAAATTTTTAGCTATTACTTCTGTAAATTTTTAGCTATTTTCAGCTGCTAATTTTTACTTTACTTCTGTAAAGTAAAGCTGTTACTTCTTGATATCAATTGTGTTGTCACCTTCTTTTTTGTTTATACCTATCAATCTTATGTTGTTTTTCTTTGCATCATCTTGCAGCAGTTTAATTGTTAGTTCCTGATTCCTTGTTATTTTTTAAAAGATCCTTCCTTTCCTGTTCACTAGCTGCAATCTTGTCTTTGAGGTCTGGAATTCTATCTTCATTTTCATTGAGGCAGTTTTGCCAACTTTCAATGGAATTTTTGATTTCCTGTATATCTCTTTGAATTTGCTTCATGCATTCTGTTTTTTTCTTACATTGTCCATTCAGGGTTTCCATCTTTTTGCATTGTTACTCTAATATTTTAGCTATATCTTCTTTAGATGTGTTCAGCATTTCTTTCATTACATTTATCATTTCTTCTTTTACCTAGGAGACTATTTCTGATTTGAATTCTTTTTTAGCTTCTCAGAGTTGCTTCTTTACTTCAGTTGATATCATTTCAGGCATTTCAGGCTTACGTTTTCTTCTATGTCCATGTCTCCAAGGCTTGCTAGGGTTGGGCTGGAAGTTTAAGATTGCATTTTGCTCTTTTGTTTTGTCATTTTCCTATATTTCCTGGTTTCCAGTGATGTTGCAAAGTTTCCCCCATGTGCTGGGAACCACCTGGTCCAGTTTTGGCTCCTGGGACTGAATACAGGCCCCTGCTAGCTGATTTGAGGTCATTGGCTGGGTTCGAATTAGACCCACGGGGACCTCCCTTGCATCCTCCGGTGATTTGGGATGCTGGGCGTGGTCTAACTGGCTGGGAGCAATGTTCCAAAGCTTCCCCATGTGCTAGGAATCAATTCGCATGCCTTTGGCTCCTGGGCCATTTTTCTGTTTTTGTATAGAAATGTTACTTTTAACTCAGTTACTCACACAATTAGTATTTTCATTTTGTAAGGAAATTGAGAGGGTTTTTCTGATTTTTCTGATTTTTAAATTAACTCAGTGAGTTCTAGCTTACTCATTTCCATCTCCAAACTTGGTGTATTTCACAACTTTAAACCTTGCACAAGTTTTAATTCTTTTGTTTGAACATCTCCATTTTACCTTTCTGTGTTTGCTCCTCTCAACACTGAGTATTGACCACTAGGCCTCAGTCATGCCAGAAAGAGTGCTACATCCCTGAACTACATCCCCTGCCCCACTGTATTTAGCCCTTAGAGATGGGCTTATGATAAATTGCCCACACTGTCTTTGCATTTCCAATCCTTCTGTTTTGGCCTCTGGACTACCTAGGGATATGTGAGTGTCCCACCATACCTTGATCGATTTGCATTCATTGTGGAAACATTTTGCAAAATTCTTCTTCAATCCTGAATTTTAATGCCTAGGAAACAATTATTTCCCTCTTCTGTCTCAAATAGGGCTAATTTTGCTTTCAGTGTCCAGAGGAGTTTGATCTATTCTGATATATTCTGTGATACTGAATCATTCAGATCTAGATGACAGGCATGTTGGCACACACCTTTAATCCCAGGACACAAGAGGCTGAGGCAAGAGGTTTCTTGTCATTCCAAGACCAGCCTGTGCTAAGTAGTGAGTACAGTTCCTGCCTGAATTATACAGTGAGGCCCTGTCTCAAGAATAAATGGATAATCTGGTCATGGTGACACAACTCTGTAATTCCTGCACTTGGGAGGCTGAGGTAGGAGGATCACTGCAACTTCATGAGCAGCCTGAACTTCATGCCAGAAGCCTGCCTTAAAAAAAAAAAACCAAGCAATGAAAAAAATTAATTAATAAATGGATAAAAAAGATCTTGGCCAAACAGCTGAGTGTTGATGCACAGCACCATAAAAGCAATGACAAGGGCAATCAAAACTTCATTATTCTAGTTAGTGTTTTAATTTTCAAAGGCTATAGCCTCCTTTAATACTGAGATTTAAATAGTTCACAAAATATTCACAGATATTTAAAACTAACTCGTCCTCAGTATTTTATCTTCCCTCTCTCTCTGTGCGTATGATGCTGTCTTTCCCTTTTACTTGTATTTTGTTTTCTGGAGGACTCATGTGAAAGTTCTCAAATTCACCATCCACTCAGGAAACATCACATCGTATAGTTCAGGTTTTATATACTGGTACAAAACTTGAGTTCTGTGAAGCTTTCCCATAGATTTCAAGATCATTCTAAAGAGACCACTGAGAGTTATGAGAATATGAATATGGTGCACAAACTATGCACCAGTCTTATTCTAGGACAGAAAAAACAGGTTGGGGAAAAGCAGCCTGCTTCCTTTCCATAATTCAAGTTCTTCTGAGTGCCACACAGTTAAAGAATTAATAGCTGGGGATTTAGCTCAGTGGCTTAAGCGCCTGCCTGGCAAGTGCAAGGTTGTGAATTCGATCCCTGGTACTAAAAATGAAGAAGAAAAGAGAAGGAAGCTAAATAATGTTATAATTCTTGTGAATGTTATAATTCTTGTGAAATTCTTACCCTTTGAAATGAGAGGGTGTATGGTATGGTAGATGCCATTTACATACACACACACACACACACACACACACACACACACAGGGACCCAAACATTCCAAAGTAGTTATTTCCTTCAGTCCTCCAATCAAAGCCCTGATGTGGAGCATGCCAGGGATGTTCATAAGCTTGTCCTTTTTACATCCTGCTCCTCCTCTGCACATTTAGTTGTGAGTATCTGGAAATCTGGACTCTGCTTTCAAAGTGACCAGAGTGAAAGTCCTTTTCCTTGTCATTATTTGGTTGATTTGTTTTACTTTATGTCCTTGGGGGATTTGCATCATGTTCAGTTCATTTAGTTCTATTTGAGACAGTGCTGCTGAGCTTTGGCAAGTTTCCAGAAGAAGCGCTCTGGAGATTTTGAATATCACAAGTGCAAAGTGTAAAATACAAGTATAGATTTTATATCAGAAGTATGACTAATGTTACAGTGAATAGCTCAGAATGAATTAATTGTACAAGGGACATAGCTGAAAGGAGGTGTGATTCTTTTTTCCATTAATCCCAGTCTTTCTCTTTCTCCTTAGAAATGCAGTCACACACAAAGC
>PVLA01018922.1:0-13393 GCA_004027455.1 Hydrochoerus hydrochaeris
TATTACTGTGCAAGAGATACAGTGATTTATTATAAATATGATCCTAGACATAAACTCCCCACAAGAAAACTCAGGATCAGCATGGGGCATGCCTCTCACACTGCTCTAGGGGACTGAATTCTCAGCCATATGGTTACAGCATGGAGGGTATTTTCAGTACTCCAGGGACAGAGATTTGAGGGACTTTCTATGTCACTGATCCTACAGTGTCATGTTTTCATGGAATCAGACTTTTATTCATTTCAACATCCATTTCATTTTTGATTGTACAATGCATTTTCAATGAAGGCCTTGTTCACAGCACAAGTGTTTACAGTGTCTCAATAGTTTTTAGGTGTAGAAATATTGAATATTTATTTCTCTGTTGACTGGAAGTGTGCTCTCCACCCTCAGATGCATCTGCATAGCAACTTATCCTGAAGAGCAGTTTCCAATTCTTTTCATTCGCTTTTATTCTGAATAGGTGGACATCACTGTGTAATTTATCTGAGTGTTCACCTGTTATTGGAGCTGTCCATTTCCCCATGTTTGGCGATATAGGGTGAGGAGTTGAAGAGCTATGGTAGATTCCATTGTGATGAAGCCTCTCTCTGCATCTCATTGATAGAGACTGTCACGCTGTCGTGAATTCTGCAGTCATAGTTCACTGCCCAAGGAGTGTTTATTAGGGTCTACCATCAGTAGCCAAAAACTCTTTTACAGTGTCTTAAACATAGTATCTATTTTTACTGAAAGGTGAATTTGCTATATTTACATTACCCTTCATAAAATTTGCACATCTCTGCAAGCTGGAATCAGCATATTTGGAAACACTTGTCCATTGTTCATCCTCTGGCAGTGGAACTGGGAACTTGACCATGGACCCATGGAAGAACAAGGTGCTCAGAGCAGAGTCAAAACCAGGAAGGAGGTCAGGGCCTGCCCACAGAGGAACCTGGACTCCAGCTGTCTTGGTGCACTCCTGAGTCCCTTAGGACAAGGCTGGGCCAAACCTGTACACTGACTCCTGTCTGTTTTGAAATCATTGAGAGAGAGAACTTTGGGATCATAGGGATTTGGGGACATAGAAAAATGTCCTTGATAAAATTCCTTAAGATGCAGATCACAGCGGCTGTATCTCTACAGGTTCAGATATGTAGGCATTCATTTATACAAGTTTCAAAATTTTGAACAACATTAAATATTATGGAAGAAATCTGATCTCAAATTTTATATAATTATTCTTTCTTTTTATCATCTATCCATTAATTTATGTGTATTTGTATATGTGATCATTATTCTATGCATCTATGCTCTGTAGTATTTCTATTTATCCACTTACTCTATGCTTGTGCCTTTTATTTATGTATCTATTATAAATTTTTTTATTTATACATGCTCTTTTTATATATTTTTCATTTTGTGCCTTGTAATTATCTGTCCTTCATGTATGTATCACCCAAAATTTAACTATTTTGCATCACTCTGCCCATATACATCATAAACGTTTCACCATCTTTCATCTGTCTATCAATAATGAATGTATCATAGGTTTATGTCTATCAATATGGTGACAAAAACTGTTGATGTAATTTGTAGATATTGTTATACTTGACAAAACTGCCTAAGGATGTTGAGAACAAGATAGGACCCAGAAGACCTCTTTCCCATGATTTACTTCCTCATGTAAATCAACCAACAGCACTGCACTGGAGGAGACTACATTTTCTTAAAAAGTGAAGCTTGCACATGACACACAAGCTAGCAGGCCCTGTCTTGAGTACTTGCTAGAGAAGAACAAAATTTGATGTTACTCTTGATCAACAATCCTACAACACAGATAATGCAATGTCTGTATTGAAAACTGGAAAAGGTACAAATCAGTTTTAAATTTGGAGCAGGTGTACAAACTAGAAATCATTCATAAAATGACTACTATTCTTTCATAAAAACACAATATTTACTCCTGAATAAGTATCACTTTGCAGACTTCGTGCTAAGTGAGAATGAAGGTTACAGACATCATACCCCACACCCAGGGACTCCCAGCTGTACTGGATGACATGGTCTGAGTGCTCTCCTCTCTCTCCCTGGACATGCACCATGACTAAGAGACTGAATGTTGTACTGTGTCCAGGAGGGCCTGAGATGGGGACTGTCCTAGCACTTGGTCCACACATCTGCTGTCTGCTCTCACCCTGGATCCACCTGCTTCTGTTCACTCTTTGGCCCTGTGAGAACCAGCAGCTCCCAAGTCAGCCCATGTCTCCAGGGACCCTTCTGTTTGTTGCCACCTGAACTTCAGCATGTGCTCGCTGGTGTGGAGAACAGTTTAGGGGTGGGTTTGTCACACTCTTGTGCATGTAGTTCATTCTCCTAGGCACCAACTCTAGATGCTGCCACAGTACCTTTACCTTCTTCCATCTCCTCCTCATCACTGGGCACCACTCTGAACTGAGGCTCTGCAGCTGCAGGTGGAGACAGAGGTGGTCTTGTTGCCCCTCAGGCTGGTTTCCTATGCTCAGCAGAGTGGTTGGCAGCAGCCTCCTCTTCTCAGCTTGTCTCTCACTGCTCCCTCTGTCCCCTGCTCTCTGAGAGAGATGTGGAAACCAGAGGCTTCCCAAGCCCCAGTGCTGCTCCAGGGCACAGCTTAGTGCAAAATGCAGCGGAATAGAAACCTATGTCTCTCTGAATCAAGTTCTCAGGATTTATCTCAGTACTTAGGATCAGGGCTACAGGGCTGATATCTTGAGGCCTAAGTTTGTGGTCACTAACAAAAACCTGGTTAGAAGGCCCTGAATGCTTGGCTGCTTGATCTGAACAAATTAAAGTTGATTTTCTTGAAGGAGATTAAGTAAAATTTGATATTACATTCAAAGTAAGTTGATTTTCTTGCACTGTGCCCCGTGCATCTTTGTAGACATAACTAAAGATACTGCTCCTCAATGTGTTGCAGAGTGGGTCCTCAGAGCTTCACCTTCTGTCACAGGAGAGTGAGACTGTTGAGTGGTTTCCAAATGTAAGTGGGTAAAGTCTTCACTCCTAGCATCACATTTCGGGGATGCTATGCACATTTAAATTTTGTCCTTGTGGGAGGTCTCTAGGTAACTGGATCATGCACTAGAAGGGGTCATGGATCCCAGGTGCCCGCTGTGCTCTGTCTGCTCTGCTGTGGGACGTGAACTCTTGCTCATGCTCTTCTCCCACCATCATGTGCCACCCTTCACTGCTCTCATCACAGGCCAAACCAACCATGTGGCAAGGGCTTTGTGAACAGAACCATCACTGTATAGGAAATGGTACTAAGAATCCATGAATGGGATCATAGTGAATTAAAAGTCAGCTGCACAGCAAAGAATACAGCTAGTAACAGTGTGCAGAGGAAAAATCACAGTTTCCTTATGCAGGAAAACTTGCAAGTCTATCTGCAGTGCCAGACCCATCCTGGTGAGCAGTCCTGGGAAAGCGCTGTGAGACCAGCACTGTGAACACACTGCTCTGCACAAAAGCAGCAGGAGCAGATGCTGGAGCTCTGCGAACACTGGAGCAACCTCATGGCAGTCACAGTCTCACACGCCTTTTCCATGCTCACTGACAGTGCAGTGGACCTTGAACTGGAAAGCATCTACCTGTCATGGGGGGCTTTGTCCACAAATCTCATGACGTGTGAAAGAGCTCTTTGGGCCTCCTGCCTTCTGAAGCTGATGCAGAAATTCTGGCTGTGAACAACTCCTCAGACTAAGGACTTATATCCAGAACTTATAAAACTGAAAAACATCAAGCCCCCCAAATTCAAACACCCTCTCCAAAAATGGGCATCTGAGATGAACACACAGTTCTCTGATGAAGATATACAAATGGCAAATAAATATATGAAGAAATGTGCACCATCACTTGTCATTTGAGAAAAGCAAATTAAGACAACATTGAGATTTCATCTCACTTCAGAAATGGTAGCTGCCGTCAAGAAAACAACAGTTAACAAATGTTGGCAAAGCTTCTGGGATAAAGGAACACTTCTCCACTGTTGGTGGGAGGGTAGACTGGTGCAGCCGCTATAGAAATCAGTATGGAGATTTCTCTGAAGTCTCGGACTGGAAGTTCCACTCAACCCAGCTATTCCCTTCCTTGATATTTTCCCAGAAAATCTGAAAAGTTCATTTCACAGTGATATTTGTGCACCTATGTACATAGCAGCACAGTTTGCAATAGCTAAATCTTGGAAACAACCAAGATGCCCATCAACTGCACAGTGGATGAAAAAGATGTGGTATTTTTATACAATGGAATACTACTTGGGTATAAAAAAGGATGATCTTGAGCCCTTCATAGTTAAATGGCAGCAATTTGAGACTATCCCCATTAGTGAAATAAACAAGAATCATATTTATAAATATCACACTGTATCTCTAGTGTAAAAAGTAATAAGAACTGTAGGAGTAATAAAACCCAGAGTGTGTAATTGCTATTGTAAAAAAGAGAGGAATAGAAAGTGCACTAAAGGATATTAATGCATGTATGTTTAAGTGTGTAAGATAGATGAACATATTACTAAGTTTTTGGTGGATCATTGAGCAGAACATTTTACAGTCTCACTGTTTGAATGTCAACTTTGTAGCTTTCATTTTGTAACTTGAATAACTATATCTAAGATGACAGTATGTAATTTATCAACCAGTGATTTCTTAGGTTTTTTTTCTTTTTTTCCTTTGGAATTCTGCATTGTTGCTACCCTTTTTTCTGTTTTGATTTTTTTCTGTTTAAATAAATTTTTTTAAAAAAAGAAAATGGCTATGAAATTTCAATTACAGTAGCTGTGAAATGGGACCTAGACACAGAGTATTTTGTATTCCATGCTTATATTGTATCCAGTGGATTTTCCGCTGAAATGAAGGTTGTTGCTTCCAGACTGAGAGAAATATCCCTAAGCTGTCTACACACTGCTTTTCCTGTGCCTCAAATACATGCTAGTAAAAAATCAGTGTTTTCTTTGGAGTGTCAGTTGCATTAAGAAGCATTGAGAATCTTTGTTCTTTATTCTATCTATCACCAAAACTGCTTTTAGAAATTGGCTAAATAATTTCTGTTTTTTTTCGAGATATTCAAGAGAAAAGTAAAGTACAGAGGGAAGTTTTTCATTTTCAGTGGACAGGAAGGGGAGATGTTTTTGAAGTTATTGTGGATCTCCTGAAAGCAATATTTTTATGCTTAGATGATATAAATATTGACAAAATAATATAGTTTTCAATGGTTATTAAATTGTACAGTTCTCCAATAATCTTAACTCTGTCATGAAGTAATAGATTTTTATTTTATTATTACCATTGTTGTTTTTAAAAATGTCTTAACTGGGCCAGGGATTTAGCTCAGTGGCATAAGCACCTGCCTGGCAAGTGTGTGGTCATTAGTTCAATCCCCAGTGCTGCAAAATAAATAAATAAATAAATAAATAAATAAGTCTTAACTTTACAAGGTCCTTTGCAAAAAATCTCCAGAGACAAACATCTGATGTCTTTTCTGCAGCCAGTATGTGTACATTGGGCTTGTAAATGTTTATTCAGCATTGAAATTAGCCCACCAATTTTGGAATCTGATGTATCATGAGTCTACAGGATCCTGGGAAGAAGATGCAGATTGACTCTGTCTTAAGGATTCCCAGCATTCCCAGACAGTGGGACTGAGCTCCACTTTGACAGTACCAAGAATGGGCATCAATAGAGATGCAAGGTTAAAAATTTTAGGGATGAACCACTGGAGAGTGGAAATGGATTTGAGTGAGGACCCCAATATGGATCCTGACACTGATGCATCCATATGCTGTGAATTTCCATTGCATATTGAGCACATGTGCTCACACACATTGGTGCAAGTAACTCTTAACTCATTATCCTTGGAAACTGTGTGCTGGTTTCCATCTCCCCAAAGCTACTCCTCAGCTGAGAGCACCCTCAGATCCCCAGTCAGCTCCTCCCACACCCAACGTCTTGTCCTGGAGTGACAGGACCTTGGCCTGGAGCAATGGACTCCACAAAGAGCACTGGGCTCTCTGAGGGTTTAGTCCACACCCTGCATCCAGTGGCAGCCACCCAACAGGTACCTTCCTTTCTCCCTCAGGTCATTCTCTACAGGAGTAAATTCCACATATGCATGCTCCATGGAGTACCCAGAGGCTGGTTTAAATTTATTTTTTTTCTCAGATTTTAAGACATTGAGAGGGGTTTGTGGACTGGCTCTTTAAGATCACAAACCAGTGTCCAATCCTCCTTTGTGGTGGTGGCTCTCACATGTGAATGGCACAGGAACTCAGCCAGGACAATGTGGGGAAGCTGCACCTGAGCTCAGAACTCCCTGTGGTTCTTCCAGCTGCAGCTTCAGGAGTCGGGACCTGGCCTAGTGAAACCCTCATAGACCCCACTTCTCACTGGGCCCTGTCTGTTCACTTCCCTCATTGGTTATGTCTCTGTGGGCTGGATCCATCAGCACAGAGAGAAGGAGACTGAAAAGAGTGGGTGGGATGGTAAGAATGGATTTCTAGCTCATAATTCATCACCAGTTCACCAAGTTGACATCACAGGTACAACATCCGAGAACCAGTTCTCCCTGCAGTTTGACTCAGTGACCAAGGGGACCTTAACATGTACTACTGTGCAAGAGAAATTGTGAGGAAACATCAGTATCTGCCCACACACAAACCTCTCCACAGGGTACTGAGGACCTATATGGTGTTCAGGTACAGCAGGGAGTGCACAGGACATAGCTAAGATTAATGCCTTGAGTCAGAAGGTGTGCTACAGAGTAGGAGAGAATGTGTTAGAGGAGCAGAGGGCCCTGGAGATGCACAGAGAACCAGGAAGTTCCCAAGGAACAGGTGCAGACAAGTAAGGGGGGAGCTGGCTTCCTGTCAGCCTCTGGGTTTTCCTTACTGGCTTAGCAGAAAGGAACTGAGCAGACCCCACCATGCATCCATGAGTTCACATACGAGGTTTCCACATTCCAGACTACAAAGAATGTAAGGTTTTTGGTGATCAATTACACCATGCAAAAACACATACAAATGCATCACATAGGCCATTCACAGACTGGGGAGGGAGAAAACCAGGCCTCTTGAGGACAGATCCCTGCCTGGTTACCAGCAACTTTCAAGGGCCTCTGTCATCTTGTGGAGAGCCAGACCCAAGCCTCTCTCTGTGAGTCAGCACCTTTGGGGACTGAAGAGGGAGAGATCCAGCCCTACAGAGAGGAGACCACCTACTCCAAAACCACATCATTTACATTGTTTTTTCCTTTTTATTATGTCAGAAGGTGGTATCTGCAGCTATGTTAAAGACATCATACATATTGTGGTAACTATTGCTGATTTCACAATGTTTGAAAGTGCTGTATAACTTGTTATAGTTTAATACCATTGATTTTATTCTGCTTTATTTTCCTTGTATTTTTTTCCTCTTTAAAATAAAAAAAATGAGTCACATACCAATGTATTTTTTCAAATTCATCTGGAAAAAAACTGGAAGGGCAATTATGACTTTCTCATACTGTAAAGAACTGTAATTTTTAAAAAATTGCATGCTTTGGGAAATCCTGCCATCATGACCATCAGCATCAACTTATCTGCTACTTTCTATGAGGAAATATTGTGTCATGCATGGTTAAACATTTCAGTTTTAAAAATGTGGTCTTTGAGAAGACATAGGAAGGACAATTTCTACAAAATTACATGAGAATTTATGGGTACTGCTTCATTACCAATCTTGACCATGAAAATGATTAAATCAACATTCAAAAAATATGTGTCAAAATGTGTTGATCTATGCATAATTAAAATTATGTATAAATATAACATTATTGGGGCAAATTAATTCAGACATAGATAATACACCAAAATATGTCACACTCTTAATCATATGCTTGAAAGAATAGTGGATTTCTATTTATTCTAAAAAATAGGAATGGAGAAAATCACCTCATGTTTTCTCATTCAGTGAAGAGGTTGTGCAATCATTGCTGAGCATGACTACTCTGTTTTATAATTCTTCAGCTACAAGCTCAGCACTGTGGGAAGATTTCTAGGCCAAATATATAAGAGTTTCTCATTACACATGAGCTCACAGTTCATTAGCCTATTGGGCTTCTCACTATATATATGCACATCTGCAAAATGCAGAAAAAGACCAAAACCATTAAGATTACACATACATAAATATAAATCTCACATGTGTATTTCACAACACAAACATATATTAAAGAAACATATTCTCGTTATTATTATGAATGTTGCAAAATATCTCCCAGAACATTTTATCTTGCACTGTACCTTCACTATCTGAGACTTCCACAATACAGGAGTCTCTGTACCAGGTGGCCCAACCCAGCCTGGACAAGGCGGTTCTGCAGAGGAGCCCAGCCATGGATGCCAGGTGTACCTGCTGAGGGGCCAGGGCTGAACACAGATGGTGCCATGGAGTTTACAATGAGCTGGGTTTTCTTTCATATTTTATTTGGTAACTCATGGAGAATAAGCAATACTGAGTGTGTGAGTGGACATGACTGGGAGAAACAGATCACCTTCTGACAGCTTCCTGAAGTGGATGTCTCTGTGTTTTCAGGTTTCCTGTGTGAGTTAGAGCTGGTGAAGTCCAGGAGGTCAGGTTAGGTGCAACCTGGAGCATTTCTGAGACACTCCTGTGCAGCTTCTGGATTAACCTGCAGTGATTACTGGATCACCTCAGTGCAGCAGCTCCAAGTAAGGGGCTACAGTGTGTGTCAAGTGATGGTAGCACATAGTACTCCAAATGTGTGAAGGGCTGATTCACTATCTACAAGACAACACTGTATCTGCAAATTGCACATCCTTAGATATGGAGACACAGCCTGCAGCGCCCTTTTCTGTCCATGCCGCTTCCTAGTCCATCCACGCTTTGTGACAAGGTCCATGGGTGGAAGAGAGCACTTCGAGGAAACGCTTCTCCAGGAAAAGGACGCCGCATGTGGGAATGTGGAGTGGGGATCTTGGGATGTTTTGTACTGATAATTGTACTTTGTTTAATTCCTATATATATATATATTTCCATGTAATACTCAATATGAAATCAAAAATAGAAACTCCAGAGGAGTTACTAGACACCCTCTAGATAACCCCTTTGTGAAAGCTAATCATGAAATTTTACCTTCTGTGAGTAGTATGAGAGAGTTTATACAAAAGCTTCAAATGAGAGAGCTCATGGAGAAAGATTTACAAAATTCCTGTGAGACAACTGCCCTTGATCCAGGGAAGTTTCTCTATCAGAAATTACAAACTAAAGCCCCCAAGAAAAGAAAACCAGTACCAACTATTATGACAGATATAGGACCTGCTTATATAATAAGCAGATGTATTTGGTATCTCCCTCAACCCAAGAAACCTTTACCTCAAGTGCCTGACCCCCCTCTGCCTTGCACAGGGATTAATGATAAGCATGGGCAAAGAATAGTTAATATCAAAGGAAAATGGGCCAAATATAAGAAATTAAATTTCATGGGAAGGTTAGCTAGGAATGGGCCACTCTATTGTATTAGATCAACAGAGGATAAAAAACACTACGTAACTATGTTAAAAAGAAAGACAGAAAATCTGGACAATTAAGAAAAGAATAAAAGCTTTAAAGAACTTTATGAAAATAGTATAAATGGACATGAATGGGAGTTAGATTGCCTAAAGAAAACTGGCAAAAGCTGTGCAGAGTTTGCTCAAGCAAGAAACATCTAAGAAACAATAAAATCATTTTTATACGTATCTACAAAAAGAATCAATATAAATAGAACAGGAAATATTGGGGCTAGGGTATAGCATGTTTGTTTTGCAAGCTAATTAAATATGAATTGCTAAGTAACAAGATTAAAGTTTAACAAGGGTGAAAAAATTAATTAATACATATTGTTTAAAATCATCGCTGTGTAGCTCTAAGCCTGGGATGCTTCGTTGCTTGGGGTTTAAGTTACTGCCAAAAGTTAACAAATAAATACTCCCGCTTCTGCAAAATAAAATAGATTCAGATTCACTCACATACTGGTGTGCAGTGTTTTCTGTCTCTCACTCGCCGACTCCCTGACCACCTTTGGGACCCCTGAGCCCTGCCGCAGCCGGACTCCAGCATCTGGCACCCGAAACAGGGACCTGAAGTTAAGTCTTTTTCTATTTCATCAGGGATAGGATTCTTGCATAAGGGTGCAGCAGACCCGTGGACACGGTCTGGTACTTAGAGAGAAAAGTACAGAGGCAAGAAATCATAATCATTATGGGACATTGAGGGTCCAAGGAAGGGCATATATATGCCGAAATTCTGAGACATATGCTAAAAACAAGAGGTATTACTGTATCCACTAAACAGTTATGGGAATTTCTCGCTTTTGTGCACCAAGTTTCCCCCTGGTTTCCTGAGGAAGGGTCACTAGACTTAGAAACGTGGATGAAGGTGGGCAAAGAAATGAAGGCTCATTATGAGATTTATGGGCCTGAGGGAGTTCCCTATAATGCCTTTCCCCTTTGGAATGTGCTAAAGGATTGTTTTGACCCTACACATGAAATGGTTTGCATGGCTAAAGAAATAAATCTGGACGAGGGCAGACCACTTTCGCTTGATGGGTCAAAAAGAAACTATAAAACTCATATAGATAAAGCCACTTTAACCTCACCACCCCCGGTAGAAAGTAAAAATATTAATAATGCAAATTCATCATCTGGTAGCAATAGCGATAATGAAAGTTCTTCGGGGGAAGAGAAACCCTTGCCCCGAGATTATGCAGCTGAACTGGAGGAGGAAGCCGCTCGGTACCATCATGACGAGTTGTTTCCGGCCTTTCATTCACTTTCAAAAAATCTCCCAGCAACAAACCAATGGGGTAAAAATAATAAAACCTCTTTATCAAACATAGGGTTTATGGGAGCCATGCAACAAGCTCATTAGGAAGGGCAAATGCTAGAGCACTGTTTCCCAGTCATTTTTCCTGGATCTGATGAGGAACCTCAGTGGGAGCCCATTTCCTTTAAATTATTAAAAGAGATTAAGATGGCAGTTAAAGACTTTGGTCCGGCTTCTCCTTATACTCTGCAATTAATGGAAAATTTAGCTAGCCAGTGGTTGACCCCCTTTGACTGGATGTCCACTGCTAAATCCTGCCTGTCTGGGGGAACATATTTAATTTGGAAATCTGATTATGAGGACAGGGCTAAAGTGCTAGCAAAGAGGTATATATTAAGAAGGCCTCGAAATAAAATTACTTATGAAATGTTGACAGGCACTGGAGAATATTTGTCAGCTCAAGCCCAAATACAGCTCCCCATGGAGGTTTTAAAGGAAGTCTCTAAGATAGCAATTGAGGCTTGGTGGAGTCTTTCTCATACCGGAAAAGCCACTTCCACCTTTTTAAGTAATATTAAACAGGGGGCTACTGAGTCATTTAAGACTTTGTGGCCAGATTGCAAGAGGCTGCTTCTCATGCCTTGGCTAACCCTGAGGCAGAGGAAATTGTAGTAAAACAATTGGCTTTTGAAAATGCTAACACAACTTGCCAAGCCTTACTAAGGCACATTAGAAATGAAGGATCTATAGGAGATTATATTAAGATGTGCATGGATGCCTCCCCAGCACATATTCAGGGCTTTGCCATGGCTGCAGCCCTGCAAGGTCAAACATATAGTAAATTTATGCAGTCTCTAAATAAGTCTAATAATACTAAAAGAGACAATGCTAAAAAAGGATCCTGCTTCACCTGTGGTAAGTCAGGACATTTTTCTAGGGAATGCCCCTTGAAGGGAAACAAATAGGAGGAACCAAACAAGCCAAAGCCTAAATCTATTTGTCCCCGATGTAATAAAGGCTATCACTGGGCAAAAGAATGTAGATCCAAATATCACAAGGATGGGTCCTCAATAAGTCAAGACACTTCTTCAGAGATTCCAAAAAACGGATCAATGGGGCTTCCCCAGCCCCAGAGCAACCAATGGGGCACCCCTTCCTGGGAGCCCCGAATGTTGCAAAGCTTTCCTTGTCAGACTTGGCCCGTGGCTCCCCAGGAAGCACAGGGCTAGATTTACCTGCCTCTAGACATGTTATCATCACTCCTGAGGATGAAATTAATATTGTTCCTACCAGAGCATTTGGACCTCTACCTAAAAACACTATGGGCCTGGTCCTAGGGAGAAGTAGTGCCTTAAAAGCAGGGCTTCAAGTAATACCCGGGGTAATAGATAGTGACTACACTGGAGATATAAAGATTATGATTCATCCAGGGACTAGAACTATACAAGTCTTCCTGGACAAAGAATAGCTCAATTACTACTCCTACCTTATGTCACCATGCAGAGTCAAGTTGTTGATCCCAATAGGGGGGAAAAGGGATTTGGATCTACTGACGTCATTGCATGGGTGCAACAGATTACCCAAGAAAGACCTATGCAAGACATAAAAGTTAATGGCAAAATCTTTAAAGGTTTAATTGACACAGCGGCTGATGTCTCGTGCATAGCTGGAAAGGATTGGCCTGCTAATTGGCCTACTCAAAATAGTCACTCATCCCTTATAGGATGAGGGCAAACCACCAACATTGCCAAGAGTTCCTCAATATTACATTGGAAATTTGAAAATTATAATGGAACATTTCAACCTTATATAATTCCATCTTTGCCATTTACGCTATGGGGTAGGGACGTATTGTCCCAAATGGATATGAAAATTGGCACTGATGAGGCTTTTTTATCTTAGAGGCCACTGCCCTTCCCAAAGCTGATAAGATTGCTTGGATATTGGATGATCCAGTTTGGGTGGAGCAGTGGCCCTTACTGAAAAAGAAATTATTGGCTGCCACTGAACTCGTTCAGGAACAGCTACTAGCAGGACACATTGAACCTTCTAACAGTCCATGGAATACTCCAATTTTTGTGATAAAGAAAAAATCTGGGAAATGGCGCCTTCTGCAGGATCTAAGAGCCATTAACAAGACAATGGTAAGCATGGGAGCTTTACAGCCTGGTTTACCCTCTCCAGTAGCTATTCCTAAAAATAACTTTACATACATTATTGATTTACAGGACTGTTTTTTCACTATCCCTCTACATCCTGATGATTGTTTTTGATTTGCTTTCAGTCTACCCTCTCCTATTTTTCAAGAACCATATAAACGATATCAATGGAGAGAGTATTACCTCAGGGAATGAAAAATAGCCCTACTCTCTGTCACAAATATGTGGCTGATGCACTAACTATTATAAGGCAAAATTACCCTAATGTATATATTATTCATTATATGGATGACATATTATTATCTAGTGATAATATGGATACCCTAAAACAGGTTCTTTCAGACACTGTTAAGGAGTTAACCAAATATGGATTAAAAATAGCCCCTGATAAAATTCAGATGGAACTGCCTCTACATT
>PVLA01018923.1:0-13408 GCA_004027455.1 Hydrochoerus hydrochaeris
CTTTTTCCATTTTTTTTAATTCCTACTTTTGATCCTCCAGCAAAGAATGTGGTGCAGACATTTTCCCAACTTCTGACCTTTCTGCCTCAGCCTCCCACAGTGTGATACTTACTGGCACACACCACCATGCTTGGCTCTGGATTTGCTCTTAGACTTCCCTGCTCAAAGAAATGTAACAAACCAATTTCTACTGTTTATAAAACACCCAGTCTGTAGTACTCTGTTGGAGCAACCCACACAGACTAAAAGAAAGGTGTTGTACACACATATAATCACTCATTTCTCTTACATGTGTATAGATACATTTTTAAACTCTACACTTTTTTTCAGGAAATCCTAAGATTTTTTTGCTTTGTGTGATACGTCTGACCAGATGTCACCTCTCATTACACACTGCTCCTCCTCTCTGTCATTTTCTCAGCCATTGTTTTCTTTCATTTCTTATCAAGGATTTTGAAGAACTTGGCACTAAAAGTCCTGACATCCCCCAGGTAGACATCAACATTCCCGGAGGCAGATCTCACGGACCTATGGCTCTTGGTTCCTGAACCTCCCCAGATCTTGAAGAGCAGGCATAGGGCAAATCAGCTTCCTGCTAAGCGTAAATGTAATCACATCTTTTTTTTTTTTTTGCTACTTTATACAGTTTTTATTAACCCTTTCCCGTAAGAATTTATACACATTCAGATGTCTCCCTCATTGAAGAAAGAAGATGTTAAGCTCCCTCGTCTCCTACTGATTAAATGTCCCACGGGTTCTCTTCCAGCCCTTTACTCAATTTCTCTCCGACCACTCCCTTTGCAGCCTGGTACATATTCTGGTCCACAGGGTTTCATCATTAACAGGTTTTTCTCCTCACTCTGCTGTGCAAACAAGGAAATATTTTACCCTCCGAGCCTTCAGCTTCTATTGTATTCTAAAGCTTCTAAATGTGCTTTTTCTAAGCCAGTCTTTCTCTGTCTCAGATCTGTATATCCCACAGGTTGATGAAGCAATATCATCTATTTGAATGACTTTAAAAACCTCTAA
This sequence comes from Hydrochoerus hydrochaeris, assembly GCA_004027455.1. Classification (NCBI taxonomy): domain Eukaryota; kingdom Metazoa; phylum Chordata; class Mammalia; order Rodentia; family Hydrochaeridae; genus Hydrochoerus; species Hydrochoerus hydrochaeris. The sequence goes on from PVLA01018923.1 coordinate 1,030, forward strand.
CCTAGACTTTGTAATATATAAATTTGTCTTTTGTTCTCCAAAACTATTTCTCCTACTCTCATCTATGTTTTAACAAATGGAATGACCAGCCTTGCACTTGTGTAGCTGGGGTTTAATGCCCAGTTAACCCCAACTCTTCACCTCTAAATAGTCAGTCACATTTCCTATCAACTTTTTTATGCTCACTGACTTTTCTTCTTCATTACTAGTACCTCATTTTGGGCCATCATCACTTACCATCTAGAATAGGTGACTGAACAGTTTCCTTTACTTATTTATTTATTATCAATAAATAATGTCTCCAGCTGTATATTTAGCATTTACTGCATGCCAAACATTGTTCTGAGTACTTCAAATATGCTAGCAAATGTCACCTAAAATTCTTACCTTCCTAGAGGTCACCATATACTGAATCAAGATAGACAATGATCAAGGAATATTATAGATTGATTACATATTATATACTATGCACTAGATTGGTTATATATTATATAGTATGCACTAGAAAGTAAAAAGTTCAGTTACAAAAAAGAAGTAAAATCAAACAGAGTGAGAGAAATGCTAAGAAGTTGGGGTGGGCTTGCTTCTAGTGTTACATAAAGATGACATGATCAATGTTTGGGAGGAGGAGAAACTGGGAGAATGATCAGTTAAGAAAAACTGCAGTTAAGAAAAGGTGTGTGACTAGACTACACAAAGAAGTTTTTTTAAACCCTAAGAAGAAGGCAGAAAACTGAAATAGAGAGATTTAGTTAGATTAATGACTCAGGTACCAACGGAGGAGAAATCCTTGAGGCAGGTTTGTGGGTAGTATCAGGTAGTAGAGACAACTATATATATATATATATATATATATATATATATATATATATATATCAAACAGATCAGTGATCCGCAGGGAGCCCCGCACCCACAGTCTTTGGTAGAGTGACATGCTTTTAACTTTTGTTCTGGCCTTTAAAGGAGACATTCAAATGAAGATACTGTCACTTTCTGTGAGATCCTGAAAAGGAAACAATGACTACCTGCATGTGGTCTTCTGAACCAAGTAAATGACCCAGAACAGGAAGGTTAGTATCAGCGTCAGCAATAATTTGTGAACTATGGTATTTGGAAACAATGCAAGAATCCTAGGAGAGAGGACGGGAGAAACAATCACACACTCAGTCAAATCAACATGTACTCTGGTTCCCCCTCAGTAGTGTCCAGAAGAGGGTGACGGTCCCTGAGTGTTCAGAGGCCTTCGTATGTTCTGTTGGAATCAGAAACAAGGCTCTTCCCCAAGGCAGGGGACTCAGTGGTCTGTTTACTTTCAATCTGCAACCTGATCAGAGATATACCTTGACTTGGTTGCCACAGTCTGGGATATATGGAGAGAGGAACTGCTGGAGTGGGTTGTGGGACAGTACCCCATAAAGCCACGTGCCATAAAGCTAGGTGAAGAAAGCAATAACTTAGAGCACAAGGAAGGTGGCAATGGCTGGAACGCTTTAGATCAGACACCACTGATAGGTCATACTCAGTAGGAAAGACAGGGCAAGCCTCAGCATTCACAAGCAAAAATGTGAGCATAGAAAAAAAGTGGAACTTAGCATTGATGCACTATTCCTCCCTTATATGTAGAAGACAAACAAAAAAAGGCTCCCAACCCCTAAGAAAACCAGTGAGGAGAACAGTAAATCCCAACAATTCCTCTGTTTTTGAATATTTTTTCCTAGGAACTAAAGCATGAGAATCCACCAGATGATCCAACAACTGCACTACTGGGTACATATTGAAAGGAAAGAAAGTTAGTATTCCCAGGAAATATCTGATTCCTTATGTTCATTGCATCACAATTACTTTGGTTACTTTTCTCTCATTGCTGTGACAAAATACCTGACACTTAAAATGAAGGAAGGACATGTTTATTTAGCTCACTGTTTGTGGAAGTTTCAGTCCATAATCAGCTGGCTCCAAGGTAGGCACAGGGGCAAAGCTTCAAGGCAGCAGCCAGGAAAAGCAGCCAGAGCAAAAGGGGAGGGCAGAGAGCAAGCCTCTTTTCCTCCCTTATATTGTATGCAAACCACCTCTCCCCCTGCCCCACTGGGCAGATGTAGCACTTGCAAAATCTCTGTGCCCTCCTCTTGCCCAGGAAGAAGACATTTGCAAAGTGAGGATCCTGGAGTCTACTGAATCTCTTCTAAACTTCTCAAGTTGACATAATATATCAACTATAAAACAAAGTTCAAGCTATGGAAACAATTTAGCTGTTTACCAACAGACCAATGATGAAAGAAATGATTATAAAGAAGCAAATTTTGTCATTGGCAATAACATGTATGGCCCTGGAGAGCATTGTACTGAGTGAAATGGACCAAACACAGGACAGTGTGACCTCACTGATACCATGTAGACTAGAAAACCATCAAAGGCATAGAAGTAGAGAGTAGAATAGTTATGGCTGGAAACTGGTGGAGGAGAGGAGGCAATGGGGGGGTCACAGGATCCAATGCTTCTTTGAGGATAAATAATGTTAAAGATTTACTTCTAGTACAATGGAATCGTGCACTACTATGGATATATATCACATTTCATAAGTCCATCTATCTCATGACAGACATGGAGGCCACTTCCCAGACTTACCTATGATGAGTTGTGCTACTATAAACGTGGATATGCATGTATCACTGTAATATGATACCTTTCACTGTTTCAGGAAGACGTATAGGACATATAGCATCATATACTAATCCTGCTTTTAATTTTTTGAGGAAACTCCATACTACTTTCCATAAAGGTCGTACTAACTTACAATCCCATCAACAATGTATAAAATCTTCCTTTGTTCTCATCTTCAGCAATATCCATCTTTTCTCTTTCTTATGATACTGATTATAATACATTCTGACAAGTCTACTTTGTATTACATAGTTACCTGTGGTTTTTTGGTTATCATTTACACAGAATGGGATTCCTTATTCCATTCTTTCATTGAACTAATGTGAGTTTTTCATAGGCAGCATATGGTTGCATGTTATCTTCAAACTTTTCAATCATTCCTTGTCTTTTGATTCAAAAATTTAATCCACTTACATTTATATTCAAAGTGATTTTTGATTGATGAGAGTTTACTACTGCCATTTTGTTTACTGTGTTCTGTTTTGTAGTGACTTCATTCCACTATTGTACTCTTACTATTCTCCTTTGGATAGACTTGAAATCATTATATAACCTAGATTTGGCTCAAACTACCAATTCTTCTACCCCAGCCTACCAAATGCTGGTATTACAAATGTGTACCACAGCATCCACATTATTCTTTTCTCTATTTCTGGTGAATCTTGTGAGTTTTTTTTCTTTACCACAAGGCTTGCATAAAATATATTATGGTAATAACACACAATTTTAAGGTGATACTAACTTAACTTTGACAACATACAACCACAGTCTTAAATTCGGGGAGATTTGTCTGCCCTCCAAAACTAAGTGAAATTACTGGCCCCACAAAAGGTAACAAATGTGTGTGTTCTTAGTCACTTTGTACTGCAACCATCCTAGCATAGCAGGACAAATACTTTGTACACCCAAAATACACAGTTACAATTAACTTATGTTAGTTTCATAATATTGCTATAGTCATGTGATAGACAAAGAGCCTGGGACACAGAAAGGGGCTATAAAACTGACATAGATCACAAAGTCAGCAGCTGAGCCTCCTGGCTAAATCTCCAGCCCTGAGGTGGAGGTGGTTCTTTTCTCTTTCCAATTCTCCAATTAAATATGGTTAGTTAAAGTCTCACTATATTTCTCCAAGGATCTATTTGCTTTCTCATAATTTTTCTCTCTGTTCTTCAAATTTCATCTTCTCTATTACCTATCTTCAAATTTGCTGATTCTTCAAATCTCCTGTTCAGCACCCCTACATATATATTTGGTTATTTTTAAATTGTAACTTCTATATTAAATATAATTTTATTTTAGTTTGTAAAACATAATTTCTATATGAAATATAGATTCTATTTCTTTTATTGATAATATTTTGAGATGATATTCTCTTCATGCTTTCCATTACTTAGTTAAGCAGTGCTTCTGTTATTTCTTTGAAAAATTTTTTTGTAGTTGAGATGAATTTGTTTGTTGGCTTCTCTCAGTGTTACAGAGAATGTTTGCTTATTAATTAGATGTAATTCTTTTCATCCTTTCAAAGCCAGTGTAACAATCTTATTAACACATATTACAAGTATAAGCAAGTAAATTTTATAACACATGTTAAGTGAGTTCTGGAAAAATTTTAAATACTTTGCATTTTAAAAATATTTTGTCGTAAGAAATTTAACTAAGGAAAAGACAAACAAAAGTTATTCCACAATTATTGATAATGTTTACTGATTTAAAATGCTTGATTATGGAAAGAGAAAATTACTTTTTATTAGTTCTTGTTTCCCTGCTAGCTACATATACATTTAGAAGTAAATGCTTTTAGGTGTTCTTTAACAATGGAATAATATATGATAAAGGTTATAAGGAATCTTATTCCTACAAAAATCACATTTTAAATCAATTTGATTATAACATAATAGAAGAACTAGAATAAGATGTAAATTCATGTTCTACAAAACTATAATTTTTATTGGAACATTTAGTATGAAAAAAAGATTTTGAATGGAAATTCTTTATATAATTTTGCAGCTATTTTTGAAACTTTTAAAACAGTAAAAAGAATAGAGTGAAAATAAAATTTCAAAAGACATTTTCAGTTCATTGCTATTGGCAACATAGAGAGTTTTGTCACCTCTGATTTCATTCCGACGCACAAACCTTACAAAATGCAGCCTGTGATGCTAGTGATCTGCACCATTTCTCAACAGCGCTAATCTTCTCTTGGAAAAGTGGGTCTTACACAGCATCTCTAGGAGTTGAGAGTAAACCCAGACATCTAACAGCAAAATAGCTAGGTCACCTTCACACAGCAAATGCTCTTCAATTTGTTGCATATTTTGGTTTACTTCCCAGATTTCTGAAATGGTTGTTTTTTAAATAAGTTAATCCAGTTGTTTTATGGGGCAAATTTGCAGTTTCTTATTTCATCTTTCCAGCCCTAAATATCTGATTTTATATTTATAATATCCATTGAAGACTGACAAACTGTTGATAATTTTTGAAGAAGATGTAAAAACAAATCGTAGTCTCTCTCCACACCTGTTCTCTTTCCCTGTGTGTTTTGACCGACTCCCAGGAGCTATGCTGTTTCTCTGGAGAGCCCTGACTAACAGGGTCCTCACAGGGAGGAACAGGAAGCAAACAGGAAAGACCACTCTTATCTTCTCCCTTCAGCCTTAGAGCTGTCCACGGTGCTTCTTAATGGCAGATCGCAATGAAAACCTACTAAGGTGTGCGGTGTCCCAGCCCCACAATCAGAAAGCTAAATATAGAAAAGCAGGTTGGAGTTGAAGACGATAGCTTAGTAAGAGGAACACTGCCTATCTGCCCAGTGCTACTTGGGTTTCATTTCTATACACTTCCTGAATATTCTCAGCCTGACCGAGACTGGGGTTCCTTCTTTGTGTACCTATAGAACCCAAATCTCCTTTTTATCACATCACTCCTTGTAAGTTTGTTGTTGTTTATTTTTGTGTATGTATGTGTTTCGACAGTCAAGAACTGTATCTTGTATTTTTGTGTCTTCTGTGTAGTAGTTACCAGCTTCTGTGTAAGTTTGTGGCTTAAAACAGCATTTGCTGTCTCACAGTCTGTGTGGTTGAGAATCCAGGACTGGTTTAGCTGCCTGGGTAGCTCTGGCTCAGGGTCCATGAGACCACTCTCAAAATGGTAGCTAGAAATGCATTCATCCTCTGAAGGCTTCACTAGAGCTAGAAAATCCACTCTGAAGATGGCTGTATTATGTTATTATCAAATGTATAATATACATATTACACATACATTACTATATTTAGTATAATTATCATATGTAATATATAAATTTATTATTATATAAAATATGAATAATACTCGTATAATATATATTAATACTTGTATTATAATATATAATATGTTAATTTATATAATGAATGTAACATATTTTAAAATATATTATGTGTATATAGTATTTCATTTAATATGTTATATATTATATAAAACATTATATATTATTATATAATATGTATAATAGAATTATGATATTATAATATAGCCCTGCTCCTGTGCACACACCAGCCAGTTTGGGTCCGGGAAGCGACGGCCAGCCCTCCCCTACTGCACACCAGCCATCACTGGGATGATTCTGGAGGTAGCCAGCTCAGACTGGGAAAAGCAGCAGCCAGCCCTGCACTAGCACACCCAGTGGCCACCATCAGATACCCATAGCCGGCACTGGCCAATACAACCAGCTAGGCACACTTCAGAGAAATTGTAGTCAACATGGGAAGTGCCTGTTGAACATTTATATATTTTTGGAGAAACATCTATTCATTGGAATTTATAAGGAGCCACAGCATTTCTTATGAAAGAAGGAATAAAATACATTTCAACTGAAGTGTTTCAAAACCAGAAAGCTAAATAAAGTAAAAAGCAAAATAGTCCAAGTGAGAAAATAGAGACCACATTGAAAGTACTTTAAAAATCAACCTGAATTTCTAAAACAATGCAAGGTAATCACATACTTTTTTAGAACTTTGGGCAGATATTCAGTCCACTGACACGGTGTGGAGTTTCCATGGAGGTAGATGAGTTTTCCTTTCAGACAGCTGGTTATCTTAATTGTATCAGACTTAACCTGGTTGCAGAATGCTGTGATCCACCTTTCTTGCAGAGTGTAAGCACTGGGGAAAGGAATCTTCATTCCAGTTCAACATCTGTCTTTTATTTTTTCATTTTCCGCTAACAGAGATACTTGTGGTAAGTGGTTTTCATGGCATCCTATAAACATCCAGACTTCTTTCTTTTTCCTTGTCTTCCCAATCTCTTTTTTATTCCTCTAATTCTTTTGATTCTTCTGTCCTTTCCTAGTACTGTTACTTTGATCACTAGCTTTAAGTCATCTCTACTCATTCCACTGAGACATTTTGAGACATCTTGCTCATTTTCTCCTAAATCTGGGCACTTCTAACTCTCAAGTTCTATTCTTTCATTATCATCCCTAATGATTCTTTAGGGACTTAAGTCTTTTTCTAATCTGAATATTAGTGGTTAGTTGATTTTCTAATTAGCAAATTATCTTAATTCCATCAACAAAGGAATAATCTTAACTTTCATATTTAAAAAATACTTTATAATATAACATATGTAGATTTCAAAAAGTTCAAACAGAACCAAGGCTAGGACCCAAACCTGAAAACCCAGGGCTCTGTAAGACTGAAGTGGGAGGATTGCAAGTTTGAGTCCAGTTGGAGCAAATGAGCAACTTAGTAAAGCATCCACTCAAAGTCAAAAGCTAAAAGAATGAGTGGATGTATCTAAAGGCAAAGAACCTGGGTTCAATTCACAGTGCTGAAAAAAAAAACAAATAAAACAGATAATTATATTTTTTAAATTACAAAATAAGAACTTCCAACAATGTAAAATAAGTACTGAATTTATTTTTAAATAGAACTTTACTAAAAGTGTCATCCAGCTTAAAGCACAAACCAATATTCTGAGATATTCCAGCAAGGTCCACTAGAATCGCCAGCACTGTTATGGTCTGCCTTCCAAGGTATCTTATCTGGCAGAGAATGAAATGTTTCCATAATCCTAAAATTATTTTTAAATTCCAAAATGATGTAGTTAGGCTTCCAGGAGGCCTGGTGGATAAGTTTATTATCATGATCCTAGAAACTTAGTTCTCATAGTCTCTATATATTTTCCCCCTAATAATGTAGGGGTATATCTAAGAAGATAGCCTGGAACTTATTATTGGTTGTCATGTCTTACCTAACATTGCACCAGGATATTCATTTTCTTATAATTACTATTATGTGTTTAATTTTAGAATAGGTTTGATATTTTAAACTATATGTAGTAAATGGTACAAGATTTCATCATCTTTGTTTTACTAGATTAGAAATTATGCTAGAAAAAACTAATGTTCCCAAAGTTTTCAGCACTAATTCATCAAACCTGTGAATATGTTGCTTTCCCAGCAAAAGGGATTTTCCAGATGTAAAGGGATAGTCTTGAGATAAAATGATTTTCCTGAATTATCTCTGGCAGCAAGAGAAGGCTGTCAGCTAAACTCATTAGTCCTCCAACATGTAAGACAGAAACGGAAATGTAGATCAAACGTACATAACATAAATAATTTGAACGACTGTTGTATTTTTGGAGGCAACAAATGCAGCTATAAGGAATGTAGACTGTAAAAGCTGGAAAAGGCAAAGATACTGATGTTTCTCTAGAGCCTCTAGAAAAGGAACACAGCTCAGCTATACTCTAACTGTATCTCAGTGAGGCTGATGTCTAGCTCCTGAATGACAAAACATGGTAGCACATGTTCCTCATTTTAAGCTGCTTTGTTACAGTAGCAATAAAAAACTAATATAGACAAAACCCACTGACTTATTCTTCCTGTCCTTACAGCATCTTCATTAGCTACGCTCTAACTCATGCCTCCCTCAATGGTTGTATCAACAAGGTGCACAATAATTTTGCTCATGAAAGTAGTTCCTGATAAGTCCTAACAGTACACTGTAGCACTTTAGTATTACTTCTAGCAAGGAATAGTTTTTAATATGTCTCAAGTAATAGTTTTCCTTTATCTCATGGTAAATAGACACAATCAGAAACTGCTTATTTAACTGATTCCCTATATTATTCACTTAAGTCTAGCAATTCTATCCCTGATATTTATGAAATTTCTCAAATACCCTATTTTTAATTACAGATAAGTTCAAGAATCACTCAACTATTAAGTATAGCATAAGTCTTTCTGCATTTGTTGTCTTCATACAATTAGTAGGTAAACATTTTTTCAAGTTGCAGGCTTACTAATGATTTATTTTCACCATTTTCCCTAATGCTTCATATCTGTTACACCTTCAATAAACATTTTCTGACTAAATAAATAAATAAATACTGAAAATAAATCATTATGAGTTGCTAAATTTACCAGTGTTATTGACGAAATAAGAAAGGTGTTGTAGAAAGTTATTTTAGAGCTAATGTAGTATGCTTCCTATGGAACATTGTTATTAAAGCATTTAGTAGGATGGGAACATCATATAAAACTGATAAATGCCTCAATGGCAGTTATAGGTTCTGCCAACAGAGTTAGGAAACCAAAAGCACAATGTCCCTACTCTGAAGCAGTGGGTACCCATCAAAGACATTGCATGGAGACTCAGATGCCAGAAGCAGTGGGTACCCATCAAAGACATTGCATGGAGACTCAGATGCCAGGAGTTGAAATTCTAGGTTTAAATAGAATGTACGATACTATTGTTTCTTCTCTTGAGGAAATCAAAATAAAATCTGTTATAAACAGAGTTTGAAGTAATTTTTTAAAATTGATGTCTCTTTGAAGTCCAGCATGATTGACATCAAAAACACCAGCTAAGGCTTATGATGCAGGAAGCTACAATTAGTACAGGTTAACACAGATAAACTTTGCCATGAGTTAGACATGCGCCAAGCAGCACCTACCACAAACAAACCAGACTTACTGTTATACTCAGAGACCTCAATAGATTTAAAATCTTTCATTATTTCAACTCCTACTATGGACCTTCAAACGATAAGACAAATTAGATCACAATTGTCCACATGAATCAGGCAACAAAAATCACCTGATTGTAAATGAAGGACAGTTTTCAGTATTTTATAAAAGAAACTATTGTTTTTGTTGTAAGTTTTAGATATATTGGGTATTGTAAATAAATTAGAATTTTGGAAGACTTTCTGTCCATCTGAGAGTAGCTGAAGTCCAGTGCTCTACTTAACTGCCATGTGCAACCAGTATGTCATATGATTTTACATTCTAAGCATTTATCAACTTTGCAAGTTCACTGTCTGTTTCTAGTCACTTCTTTAAGTTCATATACTATTTTTTAATTACTTTGTTCCTGTCATCGGCCATCCTGTCTCAGTTTTATTCTACCTAAATTCTTCAACACTGAATAATTTGTCTATATTGGTTTTTTATTGCTACTGTAATTGCTTGATCACCCTTTCCAACTGCAAATCTCAGTGCACTGATCTGTAACCTCCTGTATCGCCTCCCCATCACTTACTTATGGAGTCCAGACTCATTATGCACATAGAGCTCTTACTGCAGGGCTCCTGGTTCCCTCTTTAGCCCAGTTCCCTGCTGTGTTCACCTGCAGTTTTCCCACACACCTGCTGTCTGAAGTTTGCAAATTTTCTGAAGGAAGGTGGTGCATTTCTCCTGTCTGTCGCCATACCCTGAATATCCATCCCGCTTGGTGATGGGAAGTAGTGGTCGTGAATGAACCAGTGTGGGCTAGAATTCTTTCCTCCAGTTTATGAAGGACTGTCTGACTCCTCCTGCTCTTTCTCATCCACTCTGATTCATTTTTTGTTTAACCTGTGTTCATGCATGTGTAAGTAAAGGCAGATAAGAAGGACTAAGGAGAGAACAGGGACTAGGGTACCAGGTGCAGCGCACACAGTCACCCTACTCTGCTGCAGATGTCACTTCAGGCTCAGTCCCATGAAGGCAGCATGCTCATCCTCAGCTGAGGTTTGCAGTGAGGATGGAGGTCGGGTGCGGAGAGGTCTGGTGAGATGCACAGTCTGAGATGAGGAGGAGGAGCAGAGACCTAACTGTGCTTTTACTAATGCAAAAGTGAATTGAAGACTATGGACCAGGTACTCAAATTGGAATATTCTGGTAAGATTCTAAAGTGCAAATATTTTCCATGTTTTGTGTTTACTCTTACTTCATATATATATATATATATATATATATATATATATATATATATACAGATTAAAGGAAAAACTCTCTTAGTTTGACTATGAAAGTTGCTAATCAGTGAGACACTAGCATTCTACTCTGTCCCCATGCTTAAAGAAAATAAATACCCATGGGGGCTGGGTGTAGACTTTTTTTGGAACGAAAAAGAAAATGGAAGTGAACTGAGGCTTATGGAAAGTTGGCAAATGAACAAAAGATTCTGGAACTGATAAGTGTCTCAGGGCTTAGACGTCATTTCTGGGGTTTGTGATTAGTCACCTTTTGTAAAACCTCGAAGTGGCCCTGATGGTTCATTCACGTAGACACTCAGGTTTGTGAACCAAAAGCTTCCAGTAACTGCTTGGGTCCCACTTTGGGTGCAATGACAGATGCCTTGGCATTGAGTAGTATCTATAGAGGCATCTTATCATGAGATCAACTGGAAAGGTCCTGTAGAAGCTGGCTTTTTAAAAAGTGCTTAGGCTGAAGGTGGACAGTTGAGAAGCTGTCACAGTAGTTTGGGTGACAGCATTGTGGCTTGAACTTGGACAGTAGGACTAGGTATGGAAAGAAATGGTTGAAAGTAAAAGATACTTACCATGTAGAATCCGTGGGCTATAATACGGGAGGTGATGGAGCATCATGTCTCATATACTTCCCAAGAAACCTTTTGATGCTATATTTATGAACATAGAATAGAAACCTTCTGTAGAATGCATTTGCCGAATCCTTCATCTGTACTAAAATATATGACTGAATGTGACACTGCTGTTTGCTGTAGAAAAGAATGGGTCACATATTTTAGATTTCTACCTGTGTGTCCCTCACTTCTTGAACATTTCAGTGAAAATGCAAATGTGGGCTGAGGATGAGGAAGAGGATGCCTCAGGGAGACACCATCCATCTGCCCAGCGTGGTGAACAGAGTTATCTGAGAGTGGCAAGCTCCACACTGGCATGGGCAGCGCACCTCTATCCGGGGCCAGGGCAGGGCCGCTCACTGGATTGAGAAGTATACTCACTTGTGGAAAAGGCTTTGTTCCTTGACAGTAAGATAAGGGATATTCTGGTTCCTGGTAGACACATGGGTCAAGGCCTCACAGGGCATGTGTTGAGGCTTTACACAGTAGAAGACTTCATGTTCTCCACCAAACAGGAACTTGCATAATTCTGCACTTGAGTTTAAGGTCAGTCCACATTCAGAATGCGTGTGTGCATTGCCATTAACAAATTTACCTCTGAAAATAATTATATCATGAGTTTCTTTCCGCGCCCTCCAGAGAGCTGAGGCCCCTTCACTGGGGTGCATGGGCAGCACGGACAGGGAGACCTGGCCCTCCCAGAACAGAGTGAAGCTGACCAGGTAGGTGCCGTTGTTGAAGTCCGTCACCTTTCCCGATGCACCGGCCTTAAGGCTTGGGGAAGACATCCTGGGCCTCAAAAAGTCTCCGCCATGTTCCTTCCTGCGTCCCAGGTGGTCCCTCACCTCCAGCAGGATGTCCAGCTGGTC
>PVLA01018924.1:0-13417 GCA_004027455.1 Hydrochoerus hydrochaeris
CAAGCTCATCTTGCCTTGATGGTTTGTGCTGAAAAGTCTGCTGTGATTCTAATGGGCTTTCCTGGGTAGGTGAGTTGTGTCTTTTCTCTAACAGCTTTTAGTATTCTATTTTTATGCTGTGTGTCTGAGATCTTAATTATTATGTGTCTGGGTGTGGATTTATGTTGATTGTGACTGTTTGGCATTCTATATGCCTCACCTATCTGCATATCTGATTTTTTCCCATAAATGGGGAAATTTTCTGTTATTAAATTGGGAAATTTTCTATTATTACTTCTGTGAATATTATATATATGTCATTTTCATTGACTTCTGCATCTGCATTAATGCCCATTAATCTTATATTGTTGCTCTTAGCATCATCTTGAAGCTTCTGGATTGTCATTTCATGGTGTTTTGTTATTTTTAAAAGTTCTATCCTTTCCTGATCAGTAATTGTGATCTTAACCTCAAGGTCTGAAATAATATCCTCAGCTTCATTTAAGTGGTTTTTCAAGCTTTGAATAGAATTTCTTGTTTCTTGGATGTCTCTTTGGGTTTGTTTCATGAATTCTGCATGTTTTCTATATTGTTCATTCAAGGTTTCAATCAGTTACCCTGCTCCTGTAATTTTTTGTTTCTTTGTCAGCTGCACTCAGCAACTCCTTTACTAAGGTTGTTATTTCTGTCTTTACATGGGAGAGTACTTCTAATTTGATTTCCTCTATAGCCTCATGGAGTTTTTTTCTTTTTTAAATTTCACTTGCTATTTTTTCTGAGATTTATGGTGTGTTACTTTTGAAGTTTCTATTTCAGTGTCTCCTGTACTTGCTCCTTGTAGACTCAGTGTTTGAGATTGTGTTTTGCTTTTTCATTTTGCCATTTTTCACTCTGCCTGATGTTTTCTGTGTGTCACATTCTTGTCCAACTCACCAAGGCCTTACAGTTATTTGGATGGGGCTTTACTACTGGCCCTATTTACCCACTGTACACCTCTATTTTACTGTTATACTCACCACACTAACTGGGGCCTGCTGAGATCTTCTGTTTGGGTGAGGCAGTTACTAAATCTCCTTTCAATTTAGTACAGTTACTCCATGATAGTCCAAGATTCCTTTAGGAGGGAAGTTCTCTGTTTGCCCCATGTGATGATATGCCCAGGGTTGGGTTCTGGGCCCTGATCCCTGCTTGGAGTTTGCTGGACATGGCTCAGTTAGGACCACCCATCACTCTTCTGCTTCTTAGGCAGGCCCCAGATGCAGGGCAAGGTCTTACCACCTGGGAGCAGAGCTGGAAGTCTGCCCTGTGCACTGGGATGGCAAGCCTAGCATGCAGTCATGGCCTGCAGCTGGGTCTGGGCCACTGGCTGCCTGCAGTTTGCTTGGCGTGGCCCCAAAATTATACTTTAAATTTGTAAGAATAAGATTCTCTCCTTATCTTTTCACATGTAACATTTTGTGTTCCTAATCTAAATTCCAGGGATATATCCTTTTTTCTCTTGTTATATGCCATTTAATTCCCCAGTTACTGCTACAAATCTCTTTCCCATACAACCTATTTGAAATATCTACTCTCTGTTTTTCATTCTGTTTGATGAAAACAAAATAGTCACTTAACTAGACTGCAAAGTACATAACACTTCAAAACATGTATATTATACATAATCTGCATTTTAAACCACTATATATAATATATATATATATATATATATATATATATATATATATATATATATCTGAAATGAAGTCATATATGACTTTAAAGCAATTACTATTCATTTCAAAGTGTTCCAAGTTTCAAATCAACCTGTGAGGAGTTCTTTGTATTACATACAAATCCCTTTAATCTGTAAAATGATCCATTTATTGACAGATGCTGAGTATGAAGATGACATTCCTGTGATTGCAAATATTTTTTAGGGAGTTTCTATCATACATGGGAGAATGATGACATGATAATACAAAAGTGATATTATTGCTCTTTCTGTGTGTACTTGGAAGTTTGGCTGGGAAGCTTACTCTGTGGCCACATTTCTGAGTCTGGACCATGGAACAGTCACAACCTGGAAGTTTGAAAAGATCAACAGAGACAACAGAAAAATGTCAATCTATTTAAAATACATGACATTTACAGTGAAAGAGTTTGTAATATAAATAGGAAAGCAATCTATCATATCATTCTAAAGCTTTGCACAGCAAGAAAGCAACTTGACAATTTATGTCCCCTTTGCAAAGTTTTCTACAGAAAGCACTGTATGTCACACACATTTTATTAAAGAAAAATCATAGTAGTCTTGCCTAAAATAAATGAGACAAGTGAATATAATACAACCCTTGCCATAAAGAAGATTTCATGGTCAGTTTGCTCCAAGATACAATAGTGGAGGAAATCTGCTCTTCTCATGGTATACAGCATACAGGAAGTAGCATGGGGAATAGGGCTAGAGGGGGAAGCACAAGGGTCATATATAGTACTCCAGGTCACATTACTATAAGCCACCCAGATACACCCAAAAGAGTCTCCTAGGCTTCTCTTAATTGAGTCAGGTTGATATATATGATTAATAATAACAGTATAAAAATGTTGTTAATATTTGGTTTAATTGGCTATAATGAATATATTCATCTTTCTGAAAGTCTTTGTTTTTAATCTTCCATAGTTCAGTTTTAAAATTTTGAAATTTACATACATACTTAAAATGTCATTTTAGATAAATTGTGTATAATCTATGACATTTATATAAAATAGAATTCTTCAAACTTTTCTTTCAGCTACAGTAATTTATAATCTAACTATATTATACTTGTCATTGTGTTGTGTGCTAGAAATATAAAGATGAATAACCTAAATTACTATTTAAGTTATTCATATTGAATTACTATTCAATATGAACAATGTACTAGAATATCAATATTTTATTTTTATAAATAATTTTATACAATCAATAAATGTTCAAAATACCATCAGTTAGGTGACATATACATGGGAAAATTTCATAGATTTAAAATCATGTCCATAATAAGAAGATATTATAATTCAGCATAGTTCGATAAAATTGCTCTATGTCCTTCCAATCTCATAAAAATTATCGAATAATAATTGCATACTATTCATAATGGACATCTTTTCATTGTCTTTAACCTTATAAATTTTGAATAAACTTACAGGAGGTTGAATTGGTTCTTTTTTCTTCTTTTTTTTTTTTTTGTAAAGGAATCAAACTCATAACCTTGCACTTGCCAGACAGGTGATGTGCCTCTGAGCTATAGTCTGGGTATTTTTTTTTTGTAGGTTAAACTGGAAAAAATATTTGTATTAAAATAATATATAGCTTGAATCCTTTATTTGACTTCAAAGAATTTCAACTATAATATTTCCAGAACTTTTGAACTTTTCTTTACTGTGCAATATATTATTATTAGAAGCTATCCTTATGAAAAGTTTGAGATATATACTATTAAAAGAATTTCAGGCAGCATAGGAAAATATATGAATGTTATCATATAAAAATATGGAAATTCTAAGTGCATGTCTTTAGAATTATGCATCAAAATTTTGACATCATTCTTTTCAATTTTGTGATTGCATCACTTTTCTATTTACAATTTTTGTATTTCTGAAGTGTTTTTAAGTGAGCATGTCTTACTCTTTAAAAATAAAAGAGGGATTTATTTGTGA
The DNA here is from genome assembly GCA_004027455.1 of Hydrochoerus hydrochaeris. NCBI lineage: Eukaryota > Metazoa > Chordata > Mammalia > Rodentia > Hydrochaeridae > Hydrochoerus > Hydrochoerus hydrochaeris. The sequence continues at coordinate 3,658 of PVLA01018924.1, forward strand.
ATATTTAGATATTAAATATCCAAAGATTGTTTATAATAAAAATATTCACTAATACAATTATTTCTTAAAAATAATTATTTTGAGATACATTTTAAATGATAAGTCAAATACCAAGTTATGAACTTGCAAACCAGTTTACTTGCACCAAGCATCTATTAAACACTGCTATTTGGATTTTTGAAAGTGAAAACTACAGTTAACAGTTACTAATAGCTGCCTCTTTGAGTATACTCACTTGAAGGCAGGCAGATCTGATGAAGAATAAAATACTTAAGCTGGAGTCTGAACACTCATCAGATTTACGTAGGTTGATGGACTGATTGATTTACCTTCAATTTTCATTTTTGCTTGCTTGCTTGTCCAAATGCAGTGCCAGAATGTCTGAGCATAGATTCCAGTTTTATATACATTAGAAAAACACCCACACACCACTTTTTTAGATGCATTGATAGTTTTGGATCAATGGTGTACATGAGAAAAGCATTTTTTCCAATATTTGGACTGTAAAAAAAAAAAGGAAAGGAAAGAAAGAAAGAAAAAAGAAACCTCAGCTTGAGCTTCCATTTGAGGGGCTAGACAGATAGAAGGCAATTAGAAAGTAAAAATAATCAGATGTCACTGAAGAAGCAAATGCTAGTTGCAAGGAGCAAATCCAGGAGAGGAAGCTGAAATGGCATCAGCAAAGAAAAGTGATGCCCTGGTTATGAAATCAGGGATCCTTAGAAGATCAAAGAACTTCTCTTGGAAAAATATGATCTTGGATCATAGGTCTCCTTCTATCACCTCAGCCCTGTCTGAAGTAAGGAAACTGCAGTAGATGCTTCTTGGTGATCCTATTCCATTTTACTCAGCTGCTACTTCCAGTTACAAACTCAGATTCCCAAGATTGGTATTTACTCACTTCTTCACTCCTTCTCAAGAAAGTCAGTGTGATCGCATCTCAAAAACAACAGCAACAAAAAGGATGTGAAGCTGGGGTAGAGGACCATGCCTGTAATCCCACCACTGAGAAGGGTGAGTCAGGAAGATCACCCAGGTTTGAAGCCAGCCTGGGATACCTACTGAGCTTGAGGTCACCCTAAACTACATAGCAAAAACAATGATTCTTCTTTGGTGTGGCTGAATATGACTTAAAATCAGTCATGCTAAAGCAGAGATCAGTGAGAAAGCAAACCAGAATCCCCAGCAAGGTTTTATGGCTTAATCCTTATCAGGACCTCTGATGGCCAAACTCCAAAACACCAAATCATTTTTTTTTAGATTTTTTTTATTTAAAGAAAAAATTTTGAAATAGAAAGAGGGTAGAAACAATACAAAATCTCAAAAACAAAACAAAACAAAAGAATAAAAATAGTAACCAGTAAGAAATCACTAGTTGATAATTACATACTTTCCTCTTAGATGCAGTTGTTCAAGTTACAAAAATGAAGCCCACAAAGTGAACATCCAAACAGTGAGATTGCAGTCAGTTCCATTCATGCATCCAACTAAAACTTTAGCAACATGGTTATTAATTTGACACACTCAAACATACATGCAGTTATATCCTTTAGAATACTGTCTGTTCCTTTATTTCTTTATAATAACTATAATCCATTCTCATAAAATACTTAGAAGTTCTACACATGTATAAGTCTCTACATATATACCTAGCCTTTCTGTATTAGAGGGAGAAACAAATCAAAACAAGTCAACAATACAAATTCCTAGAAAAACATGAAATGAAAAGAACATACAAAATCACAACACTAGGTGATCTACGGTAGTCACTATATCTCTTGTTCTTTTCAATAAAACTCTCTATATTGTCAAATATAGTATAGTTAAACTTAGCATTACATCACACTATTAATAAAATCTAAACATTGGAAACATTATAGGACTTCAAAGGCAGTTAACAATCAAACCAGAATGGGTATCCTATTGAATCCTGTCATCTTCAGAGTAGTTGCCCCTACTCTCAGACTCAACACTCTCAAGCATATCAGGTTCAAATAAAATCAGTCAAGATAAAACAGTGATATAACCAATCTCCTTTGTCTTATGTCTGCCATGCTATTTTTCTGTCATTGTTTGTTTACTTTTCTCCTTCATTCCACTGTCTGCCCTTTTCTTTGAGGCCTTTCTGCCATTGTTCCTGGAACCCTGGTGATTTTCTTCTCTCTCTCTAGAATGTCTTTCAGTATTCTTTGCTGAAGGGTTGGATTGGTGGTCACAAACTCCCCCAGTTCTTCTTTGTCATGGAAATATCTTGTCTCTCCATTAATTTTGAGAGACAGTTTTGCAGGGTACATCGTTCTGGGTTCAAGGTTATTTTCTTTCAGGGCTTGGACTATTTCACTCCAAGTTCTTCTTGATTTGATGGTTTGCATTGAGAAGTCTGCTGTGATTTTGATGAATTTTCCTTTATAGGTAATCTGTTTCTTTTCTCTGACCATTTTTAATATTCTGTTCTTGTGATGGATTTCTGGGATCCTGATTATTATATGTCTGGGTGTAGATCTGTTTTGGTTGTAGCTGGCTAGAGTTCTGTATGCCTAAGTTATCTGAACTTCACTTCCGTTACCTATGTTTGGGAAGTTTTCCTTAATTATTTCTGTCAATACACTTTTTATTTCATTTGTATTTGTTGCTGCATCTTCATTCACATAGTTTATTCTTAGGTTATAAATCCTCTTGTCATCTTCTAGCCTTTGTATAATTGCTTCCTGGTTCCTTGTTATTTTTAAAAGATCCCTCTTTTCACGATCATACTGTACAAATCTATCTTCAAGTTCTGAAAGTTTGTCTTTAGTTTCTGTTAAAAGTTTTTGCCAGCTTTCAATGGAGTTTTTAACTTCCTGATATTCTCTCTGGATCTGTTTCATATATTTTAGGTTTTGTTTAGATTCTTCATCAAAGGCTTCTCTCCTTTCTCTGGCTTCCTCTATTCTTTCATTTATGTCTACTTGAGGATTACCCAGGACTTATTTTATTAATCTTCTTATACCTTGCTTCACCTGAGTTAGAATTTCAGATTTAAATTCAACAATGAGGTCATGGAGGTATTTCTTTATTTCTGATAAGGCTGTCTCTGACATTACAGGTTTGCTGCTTTCAACCTCCTCTGCATTTACCTCTGTTGGACTCACTTTCCCTGGTTCTGCAGTTGTGTACCTTTTGCTCTTTCTCTGTCTTGTCATGTTTCCGGCACCCTTCAGACAGGTGGGTGGTGGAGGTCTCTGGGCCTTTTGTATTGCTTACAGTTTTTCTGCAGGGCACTTGCTAGGGAAGTGCTGCCCCCCCCTCCAGTCTGCTGCAGATCTGCAAGTTGCACACTGAGAGCTGGCTCCTCCCCCATGTCAGTCAACCAGTTTATGCTTCAACAAGTTGCGTGTTCCCTGGGGATGCCACTGGTCCAGAAAAGCCTCATCCCTGGCTATTGGGTTTCAACCAGGGGCGTGGCCCTGCCCGAGCAGATCCCACCAATCTGCTTTGGACTAGGAGTTATTGGCTGATGCCAACTTGGGTTTTGATTCAAGCTGGCCCTGCCCAACTCCAAAAAGTCACCCAGCCAGTCCTCCCAATCTGGGGAATCCAGTTCCTGTCACTCACCAAAGTTCATGCAGCTTGACTGGCTGTTTCCACTCCCTGCTGCAGCACCTTCTCCAGCTGAGGGTCTGGAGCTCACCCGCTCTCAGCAGGGTCATGATCTCAGCTCGATCTTGAGTCACCTGACTCTAAGATGTGCCAGTACAGTGATCAGGGCTTGCCCAGCTCCAGCCCTCTACCCACACTTCTTCTTCTTTCTTTTTTCTTTTTCTTTTTCCCCAGTTTCTTCCTGGGTCATGGGAATTCCTCTCCTTTTGCCTGGCTTTCTCCATGTTGCCAGATTCCAGCCTCTGAGTTGTTTTTATTTTTTTTTCTCAGAGAGGCTCTCTTATCATGCCACCACTCAGTTGGCCATCTTGCAATCTCCACCAAATCATTTTGTATCACTGTTTCCTGGTTGCAGATATTTCCATCTCTTGACTCCCTAGAACTCTAGTGATCTCTTGCAGGTTGGAACTGGTGTGGATCTAAGACAAGAATGAGCCTTACTTTTCAGAGCAGTGATCTTGAGGATGGTTGAGGTACTAAGGCATTGCATGTTGACTCACTGCGGTATTCAGCACACACCAAATGCAAGTTTTGGCTTGAGAGTTTCTACAATTTTAAAAAATATTTTCAATTTACAGTTGTTTAAACACTTGGACATGAAACCTAGAGATAGGGGGAAACTAATATAACTAAGGATGATTTCTAAGACATTGGCTTGGAATACCAGGTGCTTCCATTTCTAAGATAACATTAGAGACATACCAGATTAAGACACCATATGAAAACAAAATTGCAGAGGTCCCAAGGAGAGGGGTTGAGTCCTCAAGCCCCGTGTCCCATGCTTTCTGTAGAGGGAGGAGAGTTGTATGTTGAGAATGTGAAAACTGAAGATGTAGATATTGGGCTGTTAGGAAGAAGCTGGGAAGATAGCAGATCAATAATCAGCAAAGTAAAAAACCTCTCTGAGAGAAACATCTCAGGTGCTGGAATATAGCATCCTGGAGAAGACCAGATGGAAGGATATAAATCCTCTCAACCCTGGAAGAAACTAAAGTGGAAAAAGAAAGAAAGAAAGAAAGAAAGAAAGAAAGAAAGAAAGAAAGAAAGAAAGAAAGAAAGAAAGAAAGAAGAAAGAAAGAAGAAAGAAAGAAAAAGAAAAGAAAAACATGGACAGAATTTTGTAGCCAGATGTGCTCTCATTGGAGCTGGTCCCACTGTGTGCAAAACATCTGAAGATGCACAATCATGGTGAAATTGGGAGTTGGTAACCTGAGGGCCTTGGTGGGAGGACACAGTCACAGAGGGGAGCAGCAGACCTGAGAACTGCACAGGCTTGTGGTGAGTGTGGGAAACTCAGTCCTCCTGTGGGAGTCAGTGATTGACCAGGCAACATTTTGGAGTCAGGCAGTATAATCCCAGAACCAGAACTAAAGCCAGCTTCATTCAGCTACTCCTAGTGCAGAGCAGATTGGTGAGAACTGCTTGGACTGAGTCCTGCCCATGTGCATGATCCAATAGCCAAGACTGAGATTTCTCTAAAGCTATACTTAACTGGGCCTGGCAGCATGGTACACATTAACATGGTGGAGACTTCCAGTGGTTGACCAGCTCAGAAGAGAGAGGCCATCTGGCCCCACCCCTGCTTGTATTTCAATGGTCACTAGTAGATGGAGGAGGGCAGCAATCCCTAGCCAGCATGCTTCAGAGAAAATATACCCTATACAGGAAGTGCCAGGGACTCCCACTAACCATTTGTCTGGCAGAAACAAGAAACATGATAAGAGAAGAAAACAAAAGGAAGTCTCCAGCCTCCAACCCAAGCAATACTGGCCCAGGAGAGGTAAACATAGAAGAGATTGGGGTTGCACACCTGTAGGTTCTGAAGAAGTATCATCTGACATAAAGAAATATCTTCATGAAATTATAAAAGAACTTAAAACAGAAATACAAATACAAGTAAAAGAAAATATAAGAAAAATAATAAAATAAATGCTAAGCACCTCTGAAGAAGACACAGATGGAAGAATGAAGGAGCATAGAAAAAGAAGGGAAACCTTCAATGAAGGAGAAGTTCACCAGAGCAGACCAGGAAGGGTTTGGGACCATCGATCCCGGTAGCTGGTGCCTGCCCAGCCCCATTGGGTCATTGGACTGGGCTCCAGAGGTTCTGTGGGCTTGAGTGGACTGCATCCAGTGACCTTCATTCAACCAGGGGAGCCAGGCCAGCCAAAGAGGGAGCCAAGAGAGTGCCACACTGCAAGGTGAGTAGTAGCTCACCAGGGCAGGTCTGGAAAAGTTTGGGACCATCAATCTTGGAGGCTGGGTGACTGCCCAGCCCCCTTGGCTCACTGGACTGGGCTTCAGAGGTTTCTTGGGTTTGAGTGGACTGCACCTAGTGACCTCCACTCAACAAGGGGAGCCAGACTCGTTGAAGGAGCCATACCAGTGCCACATCACGAGGTGAGTTGCACCTCACCCGGGCAGACCCAGAAGGGTTTGGGACCTTTAATCCAGGTGGCTGGTTGCCTGCCCAGCCCCCTTGGGTCATTGGACTAGGCTCCAGAGGTTCCAAAGACTTGAGTGGACTGAACCTAGTGACCTTCATTCAACCAGGAGAGCCAGGCCCTCTGAAGCGGGAGCCAAGCTGGTGCTGTGCTGCAAGGGAGAGCTTTTGAAAATCGCTGGAAACATGGAAATATAGGAAATGACAAAAGGAAAAACCAAAATGCAATCTCAAACCTCCACCCCATCCCAAGAAACCTAGGAGCCATGTACATAGAAGAAAATACTACACATACACCTGAAATGCATGAAACAATATCAACTGAAATAAAGAAGCAAGTACAGGAAGCTATGAGTAAACTCAAATCAGAAGTATTCTCCCAGGTAAAAGAAGAAATGATAAATGTAGTGAAAAAAATACTGAATGCATCCAACAAAGACACAGCTAAACAATTAGAGGAACAAAGCAAAATGATAGAACCCCTGAATTAACAGTTTAAGAGACAAACAGAATGCATTAAGCAGATTCAAAGAGATACAGGAAATCAAAAACTGTAACGAAAGTTGCAGAAACCCCTCAATGAAAGTGAAGATAAGATCTCAGACCTTGAAGATAAGATTGCAGCTAGTGAACAGGAAAGATCTTCTAACAACAAAAGAAATCAGGAAATAATTCAACAGCTGCAAGATGATGCAAAGAAAAACAATACAAGATTAATAGGGATAAAAGAAAATGAAGGGGACAACACAAATGATATCAAGAGGCTATTTACAGAGTAAAAGCTGAAAACTTCCCAAACATGAGTATGGAAACTGACATATGGATTAGTGAGGCATATAGAACTCCAAATAGCCATAACCAAAACAAGACTACACCCAGACATTTAATAATCACCATCCCAGAAATCCAACATAAGAACAGAATATTAAAAGCTGTTAGAGAGAAAAGACAGGTCACCTATAAAGGAAAACCTATCAGAATCACAGGAGACTTCTCAACACATAAAATGAAGTCAAGAAGAGCATGGAGTGAAGTTTTTCAGATCCTTAAAGAAAATGACTTCCAACCCAGACTGATATACCCTGCAAAACTGTCCTTCAAAATGGATGGAGAAATGATACTTCCATGACAAAGAACAGCTGAAGAACTTCATGATCACCAAACCAAACCTACAAATACTAAAAGACATTCTCATACACATAGGGAAAAAAATGTTAAGCACGAGAGACAATTAAACAGAATGGAAAGTTAAGATACAAAATCAGAGAGATAACGTGTCAACAATAAACCAATATATGACAGTTTTAACCATTAATGTAAATGGCCTCAATTCACCAATTAAAAGACACAGACTTGCAGAATGGATCAAGAAACAATATCCAACCATATGCTGTGTACAAGAAACCCATCTAACCCAAAAGGAAACTCATAGACTGAAAGTCAAAGGATGGAAAACAATACTCCATGCAACAGGAATTCAAAAAATAAAAGCAGGGGTAGCTATTCTGTTTGCAGACCATGTGAACTTAAAGCCAAGAATGGTCTGAAGAGATGAAGAAGGTTAATACATACTAGTTAGGGGAAAACTGCAAGAGGAAGAGATAACAATCTTAAATATATGTGCACCAAATTCCAGAGCACTCAACTACACAAAGCAAGTATGAAAAGAAATGAAAAATCAAATTGGCAATAACACAGTCATAGCAGGAGACCTTAACACACCACTGACACAAAGGGATAGATCAACTAGACAGAAAATCAGCAAGGAAATAATGGAACTGAATCATATCTGTGAACAAATGGATTTGATAGACTTATACAGAGTGTTCCATCCAACAACATCAGGATTTACATTCTTCTCACCAGTACATGGGGAATTCTCTAAAATAGACCATATACTAGCCCACAGAACATGCTGAAGTAAATGCAAAAGAACTGAAATTATCCCATGCATGTTATCAGATCATAGTGCCATGAAACTGGAAGTTAATGATAAAAGTAACTGCAAAAACCACACAAACACATGGAAATTAAATAATACACTCTTGACCAATCAGTGGGTCACAGAGGAAATTTAAGAAGAAATTGAACAATATCTACAAACAAATGAAAATACAAATACTACTTACTGCAACCTATGGGATGCAATGAAAGCAATCCTCAGAGGAAAATTTATTGCACTGAGTACCCACTTTAGGAAAACAGAATGAACCCAAATAAGCAACCTGATATTACACCTGAAACATCTAGAAAAAGAAGAGCAAGCCAAGTCCAAAGCCAAAAGAAGGGAGGAAATTATAAACATCAGAGCAGAAATTAATGCAAGAGAGACTAAGAAAACAACACAAAGAATCAATGAATCAAAGAGTTATTTGAAAGAATAAATAAACTTGACAAGCCCCTAGCTAACCTAATTAAAAAAAGGAAAGAAAAGACTCAGATTCATGCAATACAGAAGGAAAAAGGCAAATTCATGACCAACCTTGTGGAAATACAGAAGACCATCAACAACTATTTTGAAAACCTCTACTTTCATAGGTTTGATAACATAGAAGAAATGGACAGATTCCTAGACACATACAAACCATCAAAGCTGGATCAAGAAGATGTAAAACTGCTGAATAACCCAATTTCTATTAATGAAATTTAAAATGTAATCAAGTCCCTACCAACAAAGAAGAGCCCAGGCCCAGATGGTTTCACAGCAGAATTCTACAAGAAATACAAAGAAGACTTAATGCCAACACTCCTCAAACTCTTCAATGAAATCAAAAGGGAAGCAATTCTCCCTAAGTCATTCCTGGAAGCAAATATCACTCTAGTACCAAAACCTGAGAAAGACCCAACTAAAAAAGAGAACTACAGGCCAATCTCCCTAATGAACATAGATGCAAAAATTCTCAATAAAATATTGGCAAACAGGATGCAGAAAATCATCAAGAAGATTATGCATCATGACCAAGTGGGATTCATCCCAGGCATGCAGGGATGATTCAACATACATAAATCAATAATTGTAATCCACAAAATCAATACAGCCAAAAGCAAGAATCACATGATCATTTCTATAGATGCAGAAAAAGCTTTTGATAAGATCCAACACCTCTTCATGATAAGAACCTTACAGAGAATTGGAATACATGGTCTTTACCTCAATATGATAAAGACCATCTATGACAAACCAACAGCCAGCATCATATTAAATGACCAAAAACTGAAAGCTTTTACCTTGAAGTCAGGCACAAGACAAGGATGTCCCTTATCACCACTTCTGGAAAAAATACTGGAAAAAGTAGCCAGAGCAATTAGACAAGAGAGAGAAACAAATGGAGTAAAGATAGGAAAAGAAGAAGTTATATTATCGTTATTTACAGATGACATGATACTCTACATAGAAGACCCCAAACCTCCATTGAAAGCCTCCTAGATATAACAAATAAATTCAGCAATGTAGCTGGATACAAAGTCAATACTCAAAAATCAATAGCATTCTTATACAGTAACAACAAATTCACCGAGAGAGAAATAAAAGAAGCCAAACTTTTCACACTAGCATTGAAAAAATTAAATACTTAGTAATTAATCTAACGAAAGATGTAAAATAGTTGTACAGGAAAAATTATAATCCCCTGAAAAAAGAAATCGAAGAGAACCTCAGAAAATGGAAAGATTTCCATT
>PVLA01018925.1:0-13395 GCA_004027455.1 Hydrochoerus hydrochaeris
AAGAGGAGTGTGCTTGTCTTCCCCTTAAGGCACCAGATCCTCAGTGTGATAGTCTTCCTGGTGCTGCACCTGCAGGATGTCAATTCGGATGTGGCTCAGGTAAGAGGCCCAGCCTGGGCCTGGCACTCAGTCCCATTCTGATGCTGAGCATGGTCAGCATGTGGACAGGGCTGTAGCAGACCTGCTGGGCTCTGATCCCAGAGAGCTTTCATAAGAAGCCAGAGCTGACCAGGTGCTGTACCATGGTTTCCTCAAGCTTCGGCTCCATCTATCAGGCCACCAGTTCCAGCAGGACATGGCAGGTGTGGACACTCTGAGGAAAATCCCAGGGACCGCCCTTGGCCCCTGCAGTCTTCCTCTAGGCTACTGTTTCTACCTTGCCTCTGGGCAGAAATGGGGCTACCTAGCTAGAGGCAGCACAGGATGGGGGTGGGACAGATCTGAGCACCAGCGACCAGGAATGCATATGGCAGCTAAAGAATCTGAAAACCAGCTGAATCCTTTAGCAACAGAACACCTTGTTTGCAGAATGGCTCCTTTACCTTTTCTAAGGCCAGTTAGCACATCTGTTTAAAAGCAATTATCTTTGCAGGGTGAGGGTTCCCCAAGGTCACTTCTGGGTTAGCTCTGACCAAGCTAACCCAGAATCAGAATAGTGACTGACTTTGGGGACAGTTTCAGAGAGACTGTTTTGGGTGGCAGTAGGGAAGTCATGGAGCTGTTGGGTAAGGCTAAAGGGTTGTTAGTTACATAATTCTAAGTCTCAAAATCTGGAAAGGCCTCCTTCATGGGAAAAAGGGCTTTTCAATAGATTTGATGACCTCTACCTTCCTTCTAACTCTGGTCCTTGGTCTTTCCTTGAGTTTCCATCCCACCAAAGCCAAAAGGGCTGCCATTTGGCTTCCCTCATGGTAAGCTCCCTTTCTCCTCAGACCTGCCGGATCACACTCTGCAACATAGCTGCCCTACTGTGCTGGTCAAAGCTGAGAAAATTCTTCGCCAAGGAAGATGTATTTATCATCGCGAGGGCCCTGGTAAGCCAGCAACCGCCTGTGCCAGGAGGGGCAGCAGCCTTGGTCTTTCTGTAGCTGGCAGTTTGTGGCAGTGGCAAGAGTTCAACCATGAGCTGCTAGTCCCTGGGTGTCTGCTTTGTGTTGAGCACCTAGATTGTGGTTCCTGCCCTCCTATTGCTTCCTGTCTACATTGAGTAGTGAGACATAGAATCTAATAATCTCAGAATACTTTGCTAAGGGCTGAAAGGACTGTACTTTCTAGTACAAAGGAGGGGGACCCAGTCCAGCCCTGGAGGAAATGTCATCTTCAGGCAAAGACAGGGATCATGGAAGACAGGCAAAGAGAGGGATCATGAGTGCAGGCTGAGGTGACACCATGCACAGGGTGTGGAGTCAAGCACTTATTCTGCCAAGGAATTTGCACACCATTTCCTGTAGAATTTGTTCCTTTAAATACCCTGAGAAATAAGGACAAAATAGTCTGAAACTGTCTGTGAGGAGCCCTAAGTGGTTTGCAGGGCTGTGCAGGGAGACACTAACCAGAGAGGCTGCCCAGGGGGTCCAGAGGAAAACAGAAGCCCCCACGCCCTAGGCCACCTTCTCAGCGTGGCCTGGTACAGCACACCCTTGATCCGGAGTGCACTTGGTAACACCCTCTTTACTACCCAAACTGAAATGTATAAACAATATTACCTACCTACACATATTTCCAAACTAAACATAATGCTCTTACTTCAAAGACTAGGGAAAATAACTTATAAGGAAGTATTATGCATAGCTATACATAGTATGGCGTGACATGACATAATGCCAATCATGTATGTATGTGAATGCTTGGACCCAGTTAGTCAAGAAGGCATAAATCAGAAGCTGGCTTCCTATTCCTTACTCAGAATCACAGCTACAGAGGCAGAGTGACACCAGAGAGTGGTATGGGCTCTCAGTCAGCACAGGAAATGTTGCCATTGATGATGTGATTTCCAAAGTAATGGATAATTTTTGGTGGCATATTGAACAAAACTAATATAGTTTTAGGTTTATACTGTAGATGTAGTCCTAAAAACCCAGCGTGTATTTGAACTGTGACAGAGTAGTCTGTATTGTGCAGAAGACCGTCAAGATCTGGTGGGCACAGTTTCGAAACAAGGTTTTCACTGGCACAAATGTCCAAGGAGATTACAAATTAGTGTGCCCTCCACCATCATTCCGACAATCAAAAATAGCCCCCTACTACTCCCAGTTGAAAAGTAACTTGCTGTTTCTAAGAAAGAAAGTGAACTTACAGCTGTTAGTTATTCCAAACTGCTGAAAAGCAGAAAATCCTGATTTGAGGTGAAATTTCCCACGTTTATGTTGGCAAGCAATTTGTAATGTGAAATCTTGCGTGAACCAAACAAGATCTGTAGGCTGCTCTTGACTGATGGATGGGCAGGCTGCAGCCTGGGCAGGAGAGCACAGAGCAGGAAGCCAGAGGCCAGACCAGGCTGGCATTGGAGGTTTGGGTGCTGTAAGGAGCAGGACTTAGAGCTGTAGACACTGGAAGCCACAGAAGTGTTTTAAGCAATAGGGTTGCAAGGTTGGGTAGCTGTGCATTTTAGATAAGTTGCCAGGCTACAACTAGAGGAAAGTTCACATGGAGGAAAACTGGGGTATCTGGAGAAAGATGACAAAATGCGGTGAAGACAAAAGTCTTGGAGGGATTAGTTGGTTGTGGGGACTGATTTGATGTGGTGTGAAGGCAGAGGTCGGTTTTTGGTTTCTGACCTGGTGTCCTGGGCCGAGGTCAGGAATGCAGAGGGCGGGCCAAGTGTGAGAGAGAGCTGGTGGGTTGATTTGTACATGTGGAGTTTGTAAAGTTTATGGTGACCCAGGTGGTCTATCCCACTGGAAGTTATATCTGTCCCCGAAGCTTGGAGAATGAGGCTGTGATAGAGATATGGATTTGTGAACGTCCAGTGTATGGCTGAATGACTGATGGAAGGTGCAGCCATGAGCCTGCCACACTCCCAACTGTGCAGTGGGAGAAGCATAGGATTCAACACTGGGACCCCAGGAAACATTGGTTCCAGGAATCCACTAAGGAGACTAGGAAAGAAAATCAAGTGCAAAGTCAAAGGAGAATAAAAGGATTGTAGTCAGCTGGGTCAAGGAGTGAGTCTAGGACTGGCGCTGCTGATTGGATTTAGATCATAGAAGCCAATGGTGACCTCTGCCAGGTCACAGTCAGAGGTAATAGGAGGAGGGGACTATGGTGGAAAACTGAATGCATTTCCAGGGTAACTGCAAAAATGGGGGTGGGGTTCAGCCTCTACCATTTCAACCCAGAGAAGCCCTGGTTTTGATAGTTAAGAATATTGGGTTTCTAGTTAGGATTTTTACTAGAAGAAAAGTTTCTGCTGCCAGAAAGTTGGAAAAAAAACTCCAAATCCACAATGTAGCCTCCGTTTAAAAGAACCTCAACTACAGAGTACAAAGGAAGTGTCGAATCAGCAGGAAGGATATTCGAGGGTGAGATTAAGGCTGTGGCTACTGCAGGGAGAGAAACTTCAAGGGAGGAAATGAGGATGGACACAGAGAGGCTGCGACCCCTGGTAAGGGAGGAAGGTATGAAACTCCCCGATTCCATGCAGCACCCAGTCTAAACAGATTGTTGTAGACATGACTGGGTCTCTTGCAGCCTTAAGCATATATCCGTGAGATTATTTTAAGGCAACATATAAATATACAATATTTAAACAATGAGGTTCACTCTTCTACTGTCAAGGATAGGAAAGAAACATGTGTGGGCCAGGCGAGGGCAAATCTCTGCCCTAGTCAAGCAGAGTCAAGACCAGACTTTGGTAAATCCAGGAAGACTTCATGGAGGAAATATAATGGAGCTAGGGTAGGAGAGTTAGAGATGTAGAACATTTGGGAAGACTTTTGCATGCAGTGGATAACCCTAGTTTAGTTCCAACACAGTCTAGGAGAAGTGGCAACAGGTCCTTTCGTGATCAAACACCTCTTACAGCTGCAGCAAGAGACAAACAAAGCCCTCTGGTTCCTGAAGCAGTGCGTAGCTTTGTTCAAGAACATCCAGGTCCCCATTCGCTATGCAGCTGTGTGGTTTGCAGGTAAGGCTTTCACCTTCTTGAAGTCACTGTGTCTTTGATGGAGGGGCCTTCAGTCTGAGTACCTTGGACCCAAAGACGTAACGACAGGCCCCACAGAAATGATGTAACCTGTGTTAATCACACCAGGAAGCCTCCGCTTGGGTTGGGTGGTGTTTCCGATGGTAGATGGGGCCAAGTCCTAGGCAGCCACGGCAGCCCAACTTCCAAAAGCATGAGGGATCAGGGTCTGGGTGCTGCTCCGTGCAGGAAGTAGGTAGAGGGCAATGCTTCACGTCACCCCAGGGACAAGTGTCTTGGGGGCATAGGGATGGATATCCATCACTTTATCTGTCAGTGTGCTTAGAACACTAGGGGAACTAGCAACTAATTCCAACTTCATGGGCAAAGTCCCATGGAGGCCAAGGGAGGGCATGGTGACTGTTTGGAGAAGGGCCCATGCAGGGCCACTGAGGTAGCTCTATGTGTCCCCCACAGGCCAGATCCTCCAAACCCTAGACTCAGAAGAGATGAACGGAGTCGAGGCGGCTTATGCAGGTGAGCCACCCATGGCTGGTGGCTTTTAGAGGTACTCAGTGGGAAAGGCTCAGAAATGAAAGTGGGTAAAGGTAGTTGCAAAATTATCATCCAGGAGAGAAACGAGACTTCCCTCCAGAACATTAGCTTTCACAGTGTTGGTCAGAGCCCTGCTGCCCCCTACATTCCATCACTCTCACATCTGTGGAGTTTGAGTTCACTCACCAGCCAGGATGGATCCTTTTTCTAGGAGACACAACCAATTTCTTCCTTTGGGACCACAGGGGCTCCTAGCCCCTTCCCTCAGGAGCCCCCAGAGCTGCTGGTGTTGTAGCCCACATGTTCTCCACTATGGCTCTGGGATGCGGCCTCCATGTGTCTTCTGCCTCCATCTTGCCTCTCACTGTGTGGTTCGGGGTGTAGCTTAGCCCTGCCTGCTGCTCTCTGGAAGGTCAGAGTACTTCACTAGAGCTATTTTGTGGAGGAGGAGGAAGAAGGGGAGGAGGGTAGAGCCAGAGAAAGGAACGCAGGGAGGCTCAAGGGGTTGGGGATGGATACAGGAGGAGGGCAGGTGGCCTGAGCCAGGGTTGACTTGGGGTCTGCTTATAACCAAGCAGGAGGACACCTAGGACTCTTGTTCATGTCTTAGAAGCTGCCAGCCCCATCCCATTTTCCTCTTCCTCCCTCCAGTGGGGCGCAGGCTCTCCTGCCCACCTCGCTGCTCTGCTCTATAGCAGTGTTTGTGTTACAGCTCTGAAGCACATGAAGAGAGACTCTGATTCCATGGTCAGGTGCCTGGCCGTGCAGACCATCTTCGTCTTGCAAGCCAAGGAGAAGCTATTGGTGGCCGACCGCTGCACCTCCTGCTTCTGCAGGAGGAGGTCCCAGAGTGGCTACTTCTGAGCCTGCACCCTTGGGTTGAAGCTAAAGCCTGGACCCTAAACTGACAGCAGGTCCAGCCTCTTGAGCTCTGCACAAGAAATGGCATTTCCCTGAAGGACTGCTCTAATAAAAGGAGGCATCCTGTATTTCTGTGAGAATAGATATCGATTCTTGGCTGCCTGGGGTAGAATCTGTGTTGTGAGCCAGGGGCTTGGCAGTAAACATCTGAGTCCAGGCTGGCCTCTCCCTGCTCTGCCCCTGTCTGCCCTTCTAGCATTCAGCCAAGTGATCTGAGGCCAGACCAAACAGTTTCTTTTGAAACAACTTGAACTGGGAGTCAGTCTCTAGATTCCGGCTATATTGAGCCATATACTCAATATGTACTGGGGATTCAATTTAGAGCCTTGGCACTGAGCTACATGCCCAGCCCCTTTTTATTTTTTTGAGATAAGGTCTTGCTAACTTGCCCAGGCTGGTCTTGAACTTTCAATCCTCTAGCTTCCCAGGATGCTGGAATTATAGGCATGCACTGCCACACCCGGCTCTGGGCCTAGTTCTGATGGTGAACAGTGGAGTCTGCTCTGGTTAGTTGAGTCAGGAGTAATTTAATAAAGTGCTATTAGCCGGTCGCAAACTATCGGGGGAGATCAGAGAGTCTGGATACCATACGGCTAAAGACAGGTGACTCTATAAAGCAGCACCATGGCTACCCTTTAACTCAGGCCAGACAGTGGCTCAAGTGGGTTCCCGGCTTGGTCACTGTATCTGTAAAGAGCCAGAGTGTTCTGTTCCAAGGGACCGGGTCGGAACCTGCTCTCCCCAGCGCCTGTCAGTCAGCCTGACCCTGGCCTCCCTGACAGCAGTCCCTGGATCTATGCAGGCTACTCCTGCAGCCACCGACCCTACTCTTTTCCTGCTACTGCCTGTTGTCCCTGACCTTTCCTCATTGGGCAGAACTCAGGAAAAAAATTCAGAAAAAGACAGGCTCCCAAGGGCAAACCACGCACTGACCCGGCCGGAGCTCTGTCCTCCGCAGCGCCCAGCCTCTGTCACCTGCCCAAGTTCCCACCCTTCTGGTCTCCTTCCTGCCGTTTGCCTTCCTTGCAGCATTGTCTCAGCCTGGGCCCAGCAGCTGGAGTCCCTTGGCCATGCTTCCAGCTTTCAATGCAGCATTGAACGCCACACTAGTTTCTGCACTGGCCAAGAGGCTGTCCTCATTCTGCTTGGCTTATTCTCTGGCTCCCATGGCAGCTGCTACCAGCTGTTACCAGGGAACTTATCAGCAGGCCACTTTAAATATGGAAGTGAATGAGAAATCTCACCAGACTTGGAGACACACTCATACTCTGCCTGACTCCAAAAAGCAATCTTGCTTTGCTACAAGCAGTGATAGATGGTAGATCTTATTTAAAAATCTGTTAATAGGGGCTGGGGATGTAGCTCAGCAGCATAGCACCTGCCTGGCAAACGCAAGGTCATGAGTGTGATTCCTGGCACCGGAAAAAAAAAAATCTATTAATAGTTTCAGGGGTGGTAGTGCATATCTGTAATCCCTGCACTTGGGAGGCTGAGGCAGTAGGATTAACATGAGTTTTAAGGCCAGCCTGGGCTACATAGTGAGTTCAAGGCTAGCCTGAGCTACATAGCAAGACCCTATCTCAAAACAAAACAAAACAAAAACCCCAGCCTATTAATAGGGAAAATGACATGGGCTAAGACCCATTCCAAGTCCATCCATTCTAATGATCCCACAAGTCCCCTTAGTCAAGCCAAAGTAACAGATCATGGGGTCATCTCTGTCCCAGCATGACATTGCCCAATTTTGTTAGCCTCTCTGGGCCTCAATTTCTTTCACTTGTAACATGAGAAGATTGGAAAAAAAGGGTTGGTCTTTTAAGATGCCACCCAGCTCAGACAATGAATGGCTCTCATTGCATTCTGAACAGTGTCATTTCCTTGTCTGGGACGCTGCCCTGAAGTTTAGATCCTAAATAGAATTTTTCTTGAATCTCTTGTTTTCCTAATTTTCCACAGTAGATAGTATTCATTCAATGAGGGGGGGAGGTGGCTGGAGGGGGGTGCGCTGCATTGATACGAAAATTAAAGAGGCTCTTAACCATGTGCCCCTCTTCCCTCAAAACAGGGAAACAAGAGCTTTGGCTGCAAGCCCTCTGGGGAAAGGGTGAGGAAGGAGTGGGGGGGAGGGAGGAGCCAGCCTCTGAAGGCCCCTGACAAGGTCACCAGAGCCTGTTCCCCAGATTTTACTCCCACGCCCTGCGTGGCCACAGCTGGCCGTGCCCAGCTGTTGCTTCTGGCAGTGCACAGTGGACTCTGGACTGTAGGGAAGAATCCTATGGAGATACGGCCTGTGGGGAGCAAGGGTGGGGCTCGGGGACTAGCCCAAAGCCAGTGTCCTCCTGAAGCCATAGGAGGGAGGTTCTGTGCCTGAGGAGGGGCTGGGGGCTTAGGGAAATGGCTGTGGCTGTGGCTTAGGGTCCTGTTACTTGAGAAGTGGAAGCTTCTTGGGGAATCTTCCCAGAGACCACACACACACACACACACACACACACACACACACACACACACGACTGCTTGCCTCAAACTCAGGAACTGGCTGGCTTGTGTCACAGCTGTGGGTCTGGGTCAGCTCCTGAGTGCTAAGGGACTTGCATAAGCTGAGAGAGCAACTTGGTTTTATATTTGGGAAACAAAACAGAGCTCGGTAGGAAGCGAAGGGCTGAGAGTGCCTGGGCCTGGGAGACGTTGCAGCTTCTCCTGTGCTTCATCCTGAGATGATGGGGATGTCCCAGAACCAAGGGAACACAGATGGGGCTGCAGTGTGGCTCAGTGGTATGACAGCATGGGCAAGGTCCTGGGTTCAATTCCTAGCATCAAAAAAGAAAAAGTGGAGGGCAGGGGGATATATCTTTTAAAAGATTAAGTGAAAATCACAACCATTACAGAGATACTTTCTGATAGGAATGTTTTCTATTTCTGCCTTCACTCTGTAAGTGGTGAGGGAACAAAACGTGTGGCAGACACAGCACATGGTGGACACTGGGCCCCAGGAAAGGCAGCAGCAGTAAGTTAGTGGAAGAAAATGAGGCTGCGCTTGGGCAGGGAGGGTTCAAATCGGGGCTCCAGCCTTTCTAGCTGTGAGCCTGGTGAATTAATTCACCTCCATTCTGAGACATTTCATCAGATGAAGAGGTCACCTGTCCACGGGCTCAGGAAGAGCCAATGGCAACTTCCCTGAATGGTGCCTGCGATATACAGGTGCTCAGAAAAATGTTAGTGCCCTCTCTCGGCAGCTGTACCTGCTCTGACCCCAGGAGGCAATGTGTGAAGTCACCAGGGGAAATGGACATTTGAAGCTCTGCCTCCTTGCTGGGGGAGCCCCGGACTGGAGGCCCAGGAAGTTCTCATCAGGCTGGACCCAGACCCAGAGGCCGGCCCCATTCACCCACCAACACCAATACCAATTTCCCACCCTAAAAAAGACCACCAGCCAAAGTTCAGCGGCCCTAGGGGGCCGTCCCTCCAGACAACAGTCATTCAGGTTTTATTTATGACAACTTCTTAGAACACACACATTCAATCTAGGAACAGAAATGTACAGCAAGAGGCTTAAATAACTTTCATACACTATGTACAGTCATCAGCAGAGGTACAAAACTTATATACACCTTGTGCTGGCCACATCTCAGAGGGGCACACGAGCCTGGGCAGGGGCGATGGCTAGAAAAGAGCTGGTGGGCAGGCAGGGCCCCACTCCTTCAGGGGTCTTCTCTGACCATCTACATCAAGTAGTTTCTACTCCCTACTTCTTGGCCAGGGCCTTGGGACACACAGTTGAAGTACTAAACGGGTAGATGAGGGCTCGGGGGTTATCTGAGTGCTGGAGGTAGAGGGTGAGCATGGGGGACAGAGCACAGATGCCAAAGAAGCAACTTTCCCTGCAGAGTCTGCTCTGCAAGAAATGAAGATCTGGGAGCCTGGAAAGGAAGGCCAGGCTCAGTGAGGGGCACTGGCCATTGACCAGGAAGAGTCTGTGCCCAGCAAAGAAAGCAGTGAGCAATTTCCTGTTTGAGATGGCAAAGGGACAATGCCACTAGCTTGGGCTTCACAGTGGAAAGGAGTTCACTGCTCCTGCTGGGCAGGCCCTGCCCACAAACATACCAGGCCCAGGCAGGGTCTGAGCAACTGGGGGTGTGCCTGTGCCCAGCCCAGATTCCAGTTGGGGTGACCCCAAGAGTTGGGAGAAGAGTTGCGCAGGGCAAAGGGACATCATGTCCCCTGACTTCACAGCAGCCACCTGCCTGACTGTACATTAGGTGGCGTGTGAAAGTCCCAGCGACTCAGTCTCTTCACCACAGGGGTTTGTGCTTTAAACTGCCTTGTGGCCAAGCCACACAGCCTGAGGTGGGCAGCAGGGCTGGACAAGAGAGGGGAAGGGGACTTTCCAAAGCCTCAGCTGGGTGAGCGGGAGGCCACAGCTGTCTAGTGGTGGCACCCTGACCAGCGCAAGGCTTGGCTGTGTGCCCGGTGCCTCTTTCCCTCCCCTCCCTCCTTAGCAATCTCCTGTGGCTCCAGGTGCGGCCTCTGGAGATTCTGGCTGCCCTCAAGGAGCCAGGTGCCTGGGTTAAAAGCAAATACTGAACTGGCTAATACTGAGAATGAGGCCTTGGTGTAGGACTGTGCTGAAGGGCTACAGAAGTCAGCTAGCTTCACAAACAGGGACGGGGCCTGGCTCAGGAGACAGTCTGAGTCCACATTCTGCAGGCTCAGGAGGGCTGGCATCAGCCTGCACTCAGGCATTGAAAGACTGGGGAGTGCGGGCTAGGGTGTGCCCTGCTCTTGGGGCCCATGGCACACAGATATGACCTGGACCTCAAGTCTCAGGATGGGGACACAATGTAACATGAAGAGCGCCAGAATTAGGCCCAGCCTTGTTCTGAGCAAGGGCAGCTGCCTATCCCCATAGGCATTCTTGCCTAACGTGAGTCCTGGCCCACCTTGGAGGAGCCTCCTGGCTCCCCATTTGGCCACAGTACCTGCTGAGAGCCCTGCCACTGTCTCAGATCACAACTGGTTTGTGCTTCCAACAATCAGGATGCCTGTGCAAGAGGTGGGGCTGTGCCCCTACCTAGGTACCTTGGATGTTCCCCAAAGCATGGGCAGAGATCCCAGTGCTTGTGCAGCACAGCTTAGAGTAGCTTAGGGGTGACGGGCTCAGGGATCCCAAAGGACTTCAAGTTTAGAGCCAATGATCCTCGCCGGGACAGGGGAGCCAGCCCTGCCGTGAGGTAGTGACCCAGCAAGGACACAGACAGCGATGAGCGCCTCTCGCAGCCTAAGACCACACTTGTGCAAGAACAGGCCTTGGAGCTACAGTACAGTCACCCCAGGCTGGGGCACCCCAGCCCGTGGGGGTGAGCAGGGGGACACAAGTCTCACGTGTTTCCGTAGTTTGTAAACAGTCATGCAGACGGGGGTCATTCTTACAGGGTACAAGGTCAAAGCTTTCCACTCAGGTGGAGAGGGCCGGATGGGGCAGGAAAGGAGACTGGTGGTCACTTTTGAGCATGAAGGGAGTTGCCCAGCAACCCTGTAGCAGCCAGAGGAAGGATTTGCAGTCAGAGCAGACAGACCACGCGGGTTCCAGAAGACAAGCATTCGAGGCAAGTCGTCCCACGTTGACTCGCCAGACCTAACGTCACACCTGGCAGGGGCCACACACAGGCAGGACAGCCTCTTCAGCCTCTAGAGTAGTGCCAGGGAGGGGGCGGCCCCTCACAGCCTTCACTGGGCCCTGACCCACACGCCACACCATGCAGGCTCCAAGGCCCTGGCCACACAAAAAAGGAGCCGAGGACAGAGACGATGCTGCGGCTGGAAAATTCAAAAGTCACCATGTCCTCTGAATGGGGCGGGGATTCCTGGCTCTCAGACTGAGGCCAAGAAGCACAAGACCAGTGTGGAAAAACAGTGTGGACATGCTTGGGGGAAGGTTTGGGATGAGGGATGGAGCCCAGCACTCCCGACCCACGGCTGTAAATCCAGAGTTGTTCCAACAGGGGGCGCCCGAACACCAGGTTCAGCCCCATGCTTAGAGCTGTGAGGCCACAGCCCCAGGAGAAAGGGAGGCTCCGAGAACCTAACAACTGCCTCCTCACCAATCTAAAAGGATGGGCATGCACTATGCTGGGTTTAAGGCTTGAAAATGTGTCTCCTGAATAGCCCCAGGAAGAAAGTGACTAGACTCCCTGTCCCAATTGACTATGAGAACAAGCCCCCTTCCCACCTGTGGCGGGGGCTTCCTACCAGAGAGTCCACTAAGCTGCTTCCTACATGACCATGAACCACATGAGACTCTGGGGAGTGGGGCTCCTGGCCCCAGGCTGTGGGCTGCAGGGGAGCATGCCCTTCTCCCAGGGGTAGAGGGCAAGAGACCTGTGAGAAGATACAGGTGGCACCGAGGGCATGGCTGGTGTAAGGCTGCCCAGCAAGGGCCAGGCCTGGGCTGAGGAAGGCACTGAAGCATCAGGCAGCCTAGTTGCCAGGGGTGCACTAGAAGGGTCCCCGGGGAGGGGCACATTCGGGGCTAGGCTGGAGCTGCAAAGAGTGGAAGCAGGTATTTCCCTCCTCTGCAGTGCGCCACGGGAACAGACCCCCTAAGAGCTGAGGGACAGAACGTGTAGGAAGAAACTTCAAGTCAGTTTCCAGGAGGCAACAGGGAAAAATAAGAATAATAAATAACTGAAGAATTCCCTGCCATCTCCTCAAAGGGGTCTTTCCAGTAGCTCCCCTATGGCCCTACTGGAAAGGGCCATGCCAAGGAAAGGCTGGGGCCTACTGGTGTCAGCTGTTGGTGGACACAGGAGTCAGCTGCAAGCTGACCTACACCTGGTCTCCATGGTTACCTGAGGACTACCTTGTTGGGTCAGAGGCAGGGGCAGTGGCTCCAAAAGTTGGGCTGTGGGATATGGGGGAGGCCAGCTCATCAGAGGGGCACCATGGGGCTGGGTCTAATTTACCTTTCTATAGGGCCTCACCCTGGGACGACAGAGGGGAAGACGGGCAAGGCCAGCCGGAGGGGAGGCCAGGGAGTGCTGGGGGAGAGAGAAGAGGGGCTAATGCCTTTGGCTTCACAGCTTAACTCCTCCCCAACCTCTCTCTCACCAAGAGGCTCCCAAGAGGCAGGGGAGGGACAGAGGGAAAAGGACACTGTGGGAAGTCCAAGGAGCGGGAGAGGGCCACACCCTCTGTCCCTGTGCAGCTTCCCATCCAGTTGGCCACAGCTTCCATTCCATGCTGTGCGGGCTGCTGGGGCAGAAGGTCCAGGCACCCCTCTGACCTAACTCCGAGGGTGGGCCTCGGGTAACCGCCGTATGCTCCAAAACTTCACCGTCAGGTCACTGGCAGGAAGGACAGAAAAGGAGCTGGTCAGCTCTCAGAGTGGGCCCTGATGGCTGCCCCTAAAAGTCACAGATGGGCTGAGCACCCCCCTTCCCACCGGTGGCAGGGGCAGCGAGGCAGGCACTACTCAGGGAGGGCCGATTGTTGGGGTAGAAGCGTGCTGGGCAGGGGCACCCAGTGGGGTCCCTCTGGACTTTCCTTCTGCTGTTTTTATTTTGTCCAGGCCTGAATGCTCCCCTCCCTCTGCTTCCTGCTACTGGTACCCCGCTCCTAGGCCATGGCCCACTGTCCATGCTTGGAGGAGGGGCAGGTAGGGCAGTCTCTCTGGGCCAGGCAGGACGTGAAGGGAGAGGAGGAAGAAAGAGTAAAATAATCTCATACCGTCAAGAAGCCGCTCAGATCGAAGTGGGGAAAGACAGGGAAAAGGAAAGAAGGGAAGAATGAGAGAGGAGATG
>PVLA01018926.1:0-13390 GCA_004027455.1 Hydrochoerus hydrochaeris
CCTAGCAGAGAGACAGAGGAGCCAAAACCTGTAGCTTAACTCTTCATGGAAGATAAAGAGAGGGCTCTGATGGAAGCATCTCAGCTCACCCTGGAAAAGAGAATACTGGAGAACTCTGAAAGAGTTTTTCATTTCACGGAGGACTGCTGGGGAGGTGATAGATAGGCAGAGACACTTCCTCTGGATACGAGTCGGGCTAAGCCTTGGCACACTGTTGATACCCAACAACTGTGATTATTCTTGTCATGGATGTTGTCACTGCCACATCATTCTCATCATTGCTGACAGCATCACTGTTACCATCATCACTGTAGAAAATACATATCAATCGGGGTCTTTTGGAGCAGGGGTTTCAGGGAATGTAGGGAGGATTTTTTTTATTTAGGGAAGACTCTGGCTATGAAATCTCTTCAAATTGAAGAACTATTAGAAGAGACAAATTTAATTATTATCCTGGGGATTTATGCTGGTTATAATTCCTGAAATGTGGGACCTTGTATAGAGTAAAATTTACTTCATATTAATATTCCAGAACAATCTAATAACACTAGAGTATAGTTTTGCAATGACTATTTTCTTACCTTTTTAGTTCACTGCTTTAAAAAAAACCCAACTTTTGGCATTCTCATTGGATGTATTACTCGATACATTACAAAATGTATCACACTCTGTGACTTGCCCTGTGACCACCTTTTTTTGGGATTAGATATGAAAGTGTCTCAGGTTTGATACAGAAAAAAAAAGCAGAGAAGTTAATGAAAATCATGTCTTGAAAATCATGTTAATGAAAAGCAAGTTTTGCCCATTTTAATGTTAGAATTCCTGTCAAATTTAATGATGGTTCACATAATTTTCAGCTAGTAATTATGTTATTAAGTATTTTCCTTAATTATATTTTTCTTAGAACAATATCATATTCAGAATAAATATTTTAAAGATCTTTGACTTACAACAAATGTGCTTATTCTCCACCTTTAGAAGTATTTTGAAAACCAGGGAATTAAAGACTTTTTCCATTCTTTTCTGGATCTATGCCACCAGGAATATTTTGAGTTTACTGATCATCATTTTGAGGTATAAATGATTATACCACATATAAAATTCTTAAATATACAAAAGAGGAATAGTGCTATACAAGTGAGAGTTGCAGTGTAGATGCTAGTAGGCTGTGTGCTTTGAGTGTTAATTCTTACATGGGTGGTAGACTTGTGACTTAACTCCTGCCTTCTTGATTGGTTTGTGATCAGTTGCAGATGTTTGTAGAGTGGCTTCCCTGAGCTGAGTATGTAATGTGGCCTCAAAACAGAATTAATTTAATTCTCTTACATGGGTACTTAACCTTTGTCCCTAATAACCCAGTGCTAAGTCTATTTGAGCTTATTGGTGGCCATTTAACTAATTCTAGCAGGCCATAAATAAGGTGTGATTGTTTATAAAATAAAGTAACTTTTCTTTTTCATTTTTAACAAGCATACTAGGGCTTCTGCATTAAGGGTTTTGTTCACTAAAATATTCTCCATTCCTGAGTGTAATAGATGTTCAGTAAATGTTGAATGATTAAGTGCCTAAGTCAACGAGATCTGATGTGATTTTGTTGCTCTGGATATTTATGTATTCTTCTTTGAAACAATTTTCAGAGTCTTATATAGATGCTCTTGACTATCTTGGTGAAGTCAGTCTTCATCCTTTGAAGATTAACTTAATATTTGGAAAAAGTTGGGTTTTGTGAATGATCAAACAGTGACAATCATTTTATGTCTTATTTTCTTTCAAGTTTTATTTTTTGTTAGTGTATGTTTGCAGTACAAGATGAACACATTTCTCCTGGGGAGTCGGTATAAGAGTATCACACATCTCAATATTCTTTCATCCTCTTCCTCTCTCTCCCTCAGGTCTCCCTTCATCTCTTAGTATGGCTCTCATTTGCAAAAGAGCTTTCTCTTTTATGTTATCCTTTATTTTTCTCCTTATTTATAGTTTGGGTTTCTTTCTCATATAAGAGAAACTATGCCATATTTAAGCTTGTGTGTCTGATTTATTGAATTTAACATTATGGCTTCAAGCAGTGAGTTTATTCATCTTTATGGCAGAGTAATACTCTATTGTGTAAAAATACCACATTTTCTTTATGCATTCATTTGTTGGTGGATGTATACCCTGCTTGAAAGATGTATCTATTATGAATTGTGCTATTATAATCATGGGTATGCATGTAGCACTACAATATGATTTCTTTAACTCTTTTAGGAAGACACATAGAACAGGACTAGCTGAGGTCAAATGAAATTTCTAGTTTTAATTTTTTGGAAAATCTCCATACTGCTTTCCAAAATGGTTGTGCTAGTTTATATTCTCACCAGCAATGTAGAAGGGTTGCTTTTCCCATGCAGTTTTACTGATACTTGTTTTCATTTGGTTTCTATATGATAGCTATTTTTTCAGAAATAAGATAGAATCTTGGTCTGGTTTTAAGTTGAATTTCTTTAATGACCAGCGACACTGAACATTTTTTCATGTGTTTATTGGCCCTTTGTACTTCTTTCAGGAAGTACTCATTTCAGGAGCCCATTTTTTGATTGAATCCTTTATTTTGGAGGGGTCTAGTTGTTTTGAGTTCTTTATATATTCTAGATATAAGTTCTCTGTCTGAGGGAGAGCTGAAAAAGCTTTTTCCCCATTTTGTGGGTTTTCTCTTCACTCTGTTGGTTGTTTCCTTTGCTGTGTGGAAGTTTTTTGATATGATCCCATTTGTTGATTTAGATTTTATTTTATTAGTATAGATGTGTATTACATAATGTTTACATTCTGTATGTGGAGCTGATATGTGTACATAACACATCCCAGTTCGTTTTATTTGTCCCCAGCCCCTGACTCCCCCTCCCATCAGAGGGAAATAGATCATTCCCATTTTTTGATTCTTGATACTATTTCTTCTGCAATTGAGATTCTATTCAGAAACTCCCTGCCTCCTGTTTTTTCAAGAGTTTTACCTAGTTAATCTTCCAGTAAATTATTTGTGTTTTAACTTTTGTATCTTTGGTCCATTTTTTATTTTGGTTTAGTACATGGTATAAGGGCCTAGATTTAATGCACTGCATGTAGATAGCCAGTTTTCTCAGCACCATACAGCAAAGAGACAATCTTTGTTCTAGCTTATATGTTTGGCCCCTAAATGATACTAATTCTTAAATTTCTGTTTATTAAAGTCAAGTCACTAGATTTTATTTCCTTACAGAGTCTATAAAAAGTTCTTTTGGGCAATACAAAAGAGGAATTTGAAAAGAATTTTGAACATCATTGCAGTAAACAGTGGTTCCAAATGTGACTATTTTTTTTAAGGAATCACTAGATAATTTCAATTTGTGTGTGTGTGTGTGTGTGTGTAGATAAAAAATTGTCACTGAATTTGTCAAATACTTCTTGAATATTCTAAGAGTGAGTGACTTAATAGGTGGTTGACTTTTACATGTTAAAATTTCTTTTATCCCAATATGAATGTAAAGGGAAATTTTCAAGTGTATGCAACATAATTTTGAAAAATTATATTGCTGTCAAATAAGTTGAATTTATTTGGTTTCCTCTCATGTCTGATGATAGTATTTTCCAGGACAGTATATACTTTTTTTGCTAGCAACTGATTCATTTATTTATAAGTCCTTATGAAGTTAATTATCAGGACAATATGTACTTAGTCAAACTACGGCACTAAATCTGTCAGCTCTGGCGAGTACTGTATTTATAGATATTTTAATGATAGAGGTCCTTTACATTTCTCTTGGATATCATTTTAAGATAGCATTGCTTCATTTTGCCAAACTTGAGTCTTGTAATTTATAAAACCAAGGGTGCAGAAAGACTATAATAATTGCATATTTGTAATATTTAAAATAGAGAATATTGTGTACTGGTGAATATTAAGTTTAGCACACAGTTTTCCTTTTTTATTTGCTGGCTAGGAACTCCTGAATTGCCACAGAAGGCTGCTTCTTTTGTGCAGAAGAGACTGTGGAATTTGGTAAACTATGGGTGCTTTCACTGGTTCCACACGTAGATTAAAGCAAGCACAATAATACTTCCTTTACTCTGCATCCTCACCATCTGCTTTCAGCCCTAATATAAATTTCAACAATTTAGAATATTTTATTATAAATCAATTCAAAACATTCAGAACACATTAAATATTTTAATTTGTTTGATGGATATATAAACATTTCAATAACAATGAAATCCAAGCGTGTCATGCACAATATAGACAGGAATGAAATCTAATTTCATACACCTCTTAAAACTCCTGGTAGGATCATTACATATTGTTGACAATATGCCTCAGATTCAGTTTGTGGTTGCAGATAATGAAGCACACAGACACCGAGAAATCTTGACAAGGCAACTTTACCTATGCAGAAGGGTGTGCAGCACCCCTAGGGCAAGGCAGCAAGCACACACAGATGCTGCAGCAGACTCAATTTTATCCCTAAGGAGAGAAACAGCTGAGCTTTCTCGCCATTAGGTTGAAAGTTCATAGTCTATCTTGACTGGCTGGTCTAAGCGGTAAGGGGCGAGCCTAAAGGATTGATGACCTAGGTTGCTAAAAAGTTGGGGACAGGGACAGGGTATCGGGTACTGAAAGTCCTTGACTGTGTTCCCTGGATCCAAGCCATACAGACTTTCTTGTAACTAACAACTGTAACCCTGGTGTAAAAGGTGGGGGGCAGCCTAGGGTGGACCAATGTTTAAAATGGGGTACTCCTGTTTATACCTTTCGATAGATAAGACCATGTTTCTTATAATATCACCATAGATAAGATAAATGCAGACCACTTCTGTGGAGTCTTTTTGAAAGTGAAAGTGCAAAACACAATACATTTTTCTGGTAGGCACCAAGTTATCCTAAAATGTTTTCATATTAGTTGTTTGAAATTTCTTTCATCAGATACTCTACTCTCATTAACAAGTGATTTGCCAGAAAAAGAAATTCCCCCCAACCTAAAACACCATTTCAGGTCAGGTATAGGTAAATGTATCACTATAATTTGAAGTACTCTCAACAGTCTTTCCAACAAGCCCAGAGTATGTATTTAAGAAAGTTTAATTTTTATATGATGGCTATCATGTTTAATTCTCTTGCCAACTACTTTTTTCATGAAGACAGCATTGTTCTTTACATGAGAATTGAAATCTCAGAATCATCAACATAAATCTTTTAAGACTCATGGAAGAATCAAATATGATTGTCCACAAATGTACAATAGAGATGAAATACACAATGCTGTATTAAAAATGTATAGTGTGACCCAGGGTAGAAGACAAGCCCAAGCAACCATTAGAAAAATGAAGTATGGTAGGGTTCAAGCTGTATCCTTAAGGTTTTGTCTCAAATCACCACTGAAATTGTGAGGACTGACCTTCAGTCAGCAGAAATTGGGCATTTTTCCAATTTATTGTAGAATATGTACATCCTAGAAGTTTCCATCAGTGCCACACTCTTGTATTTTTCATCCCAACAGTTTGTGAGCATTCACATTCCTTTGTGTCATCAATAAGAACAGGACATGCTCCTTCATCCCAATTAAATGTCCCATCTATGATCATTGTACTGAAGCCTAAAAGAATAATTCAAGTATCTTTTGTTATTGTTTATGATGTTCCAATAACATTTTATTCCATGGGTCTTAGAATTTAAATCTTCCACCAACCACTAATCAGAAGCAAATGATGTTTTCTATGTATAATCCTTTTTGTTCTGCATTCTTTGCAAAATAAAACCAGTATAAATCCTTGTCATGCTGATTCTTTCAACTCTGGTTCCCCTCTTTGCCATCTCAGTATTTAGCTTTTCTCTGCTGGCTCATCCTAATTCTGTCCTGCTGTCCATGAATTCCAGCTTGGGGGACTCACATTGTATTGCTCTCTGACATTCGTGAGGTGATGATGTAAGGGTATAATTATATGATTGGTAAAGGCATAGTTATAGAATAATAAACTTACAGACATGTTATGACAAGTTAAAATCAAATAGCAGCCTCTGCTCATGCTCCTGCTGCCTGCCATGCAAACACCCTGCTGTATTCAGTCAGTCTTGACTGCCTGGGTCCAGCTGCTTTTCTTCGGATAATGTGCTGGGCCAATTTGACTAGTCTCAGCTGATGTCTCCCTAATTGAGAAAATATTTGTTTCTAACCGGCCTTAAGAACTTTGGTTGGGGTGAAGTAACACAGTCAAAGATACTTTTAACTCTGCTTGCTCTGCTTGAACCCCTCCCCTTGCCCCCAGGATGTTACATTATCTTATGATAAATAATTCTTTTTAAGAAAATATATTTAGAGTTAGTTTTCCGGGCCATATATCACTTACTCCGGTCCATGTAACCAATTGTATAATGCCTTGTACTTCCCTCTTGTACATTATGTTTAAACTGCACTCAAGGCTGGCTTTTTGCTAGTGATTTGAAGTTGGTCCCACTAACCCACTTGCCTAATAAACACTGCCTTCTAGTTCATTTGTCCATCTTATTCTTTAGTCTCCTGCCACGCCTAAATGCCTGCCTCCTGTATTACCTAACAATTTTGCAATAGAGACAACCACTCCAACCTTAGCGTCTTGAAGTAACAATGATGTGTCTTTTTGTTCATGAGTCTTGAGTCAGCCACAGGCCTGTAGATCTGGGTCCTAGTAGCTCACTCCCATGTCCAGTGGCTCAGCTGGGGCTCACACATGTGGTCATTGGCAGGAGCCAGTTGAATTGATTCAGCTATGGATCACTCATGGCCCTGCTCTGCTTGCTCATTTACAGGCACAGAACCTACTGCAAAAGCACTTTCCAGCCCTCTGCCTGTGTCCTTTGTCCCTGCTGCCCTGTGGACTTGGTCTATTTAGGTGATGGAGTAGGGAAACAGGCACTGCTTGGTATTGGAGGAGTGGAGAGTGGTGGTCACTTTGAGAGTCCACTCTCCTTTAAACATATGCCAAATTACAGAGTATTTTAAATGAAAAGTTCCTTTTCAGAATTTCCTAACCTTTAAGATTATTTTTCTATATCTACAGATGTCTTTTCTTATATAATTTTGACTTTAAACCTGTCTCTGTGTGTATATGTATGATTTTTTTGTTTTGTTTTATTTTTTTGTGGTGATATAAGTATATCAAATCCAGGGTCTCATGCATGTCAAACAAGCATTCTGCCACTGGGCTACACCACCTGCCATCCAATTTATTTTTTGTCATTAAAGTCTTAGTTATTCACAGTCAGTTATGGTCCTTGGACACTGAAGATAATTTATCTTGAAGTTAGTTAGATTTGTCAGTAGTTGCTTGCCGTGGACAATGCCAGTATCGTTTTTGAGCAAAGCCTGAGTACACTTCATATGCTTAGTAATATGCTTGATTAGAGGATGACCTTTGTTACCTTGTCACCCTATAGGGCCTCTGCTTACCCCTTGCAGGGCTGTGTTCACAGGAAAGTGTCTGCACAGTGATGCAGAGCCTTGTTTTTTTTTTTTTTTTTTCAAAAAAATTTTCATTTTAAAGGGAAAAAAAACCCAAAACTTCAAAACAAGATAATAGGAGAGTAACAATAGTTAATACATTGTGTATTGTTTTCTTCAAGATAGTTACTCAGCGTACAAAATAAAGGAGCCATCCCACGTTCCTCATATGCTTTGAACCAGAAGCATTGTATTTTTAAATATCACTAGTTTCCTTAAATAATGTAGCAGGTCCTGGAGTGACTAATTTCTGATGACTGGAGTAAAATGAATGAAGTTCAAATACAGTATGGCATTGAAATATAGAGCAGCTGTTACACCCTTAATTCCCCATCACCTGCTGGCATTTACAAAGATTCGGAAAGGGGATGACCCTTAACTGACAGCTTCTCTTCTTTCTGTGAGGCACCTGTTACTTAGCAGTGAAACAACTATGTATGAAAAGCAGTCTCATTTAGAAATACATCCTTAGGTCGGCCCCGTGTAGCCCGTTAGCTTCCATCAGGTGGGTCACTGACATGGCGATGTGCTGTTAATGGTTACAAGCTGTGATGCACAAGGGTGTCAGCCACTCCCTTCTCTCCTGTTCTCAGCTGTGTCCTCTGTGTCTTCTTTAGGAACTTTCATACCCTTTATCCAGTCTGACTAGTGTTTCTTTTCTACATAATGTCTGTCGCTGTGTCACACCACAAGGAAAAGTCTCTCATAATTTTTATTTTTATTTTTGCAGTTAGGGTTCTTGCTTTGCTGCCCACACTGCTCTTGAATGCTTCAGCTTGAATGATTCTCCCGCCTCAGCATCCTGAGGAGCTTGGACTGCAGACCCATACCATTGTGCTGGGGTATGTAATATTTTCACTTTAATCATTGTCAAGTGAGATGGAGATAGCCTAGATGTTTTTCTGCAAAATTATGACTAGGTTAAAGCAAAAGGAGATGTATGCACTCTATTTGTATGTCTTAATGCATTGTAGATATATATACTCATGTCATACAGTGTCCATTGTATCTACATGGTAACAAAATCTTCTGGAGAGTCTCCTAGTGACTAATGTTAGATCTGAGGCTTGAGTATCAGAAGAAGAGGAGATTTTCCTAATTGTTAATACACTGAAGTTCAATTTCTTTGCCATTGGATGCTATTGCTTACTGCACATGGCAGAAAGGCTTTTTGGGGAAAAGAAGTTCTCTTTTATGTTATAAAATTTTCATGTGCATTTGTTAGTTGAAGCAAGACTGATTGATAGAGGAAATTGAACTAGGGGAAGTGAGACTTATCCTTTGGTCTGGCTTATGTTTTGATGTTTTTATGAGTGGTGAGGTTTTATCCCCTACTGTAACACTAATCTTCTGTTTCAGCAGAAAGAAAATGTTTATTGATCTAAAAGTTTGTGTCAGATGACACACATGTGATGTAATGACTGATAATTAATAATGATGTAGAAAGGCACTAGGCTAATTCTTTTCTCCTCCAAACCAGAGGTTGTATTAGGCATAATGTTAAACAGAGATCCTGTGGTTTGGAGTTCACTATTTGTTACTTTTTCCGTGCTTACAACTTCCTTTCACTCTGTTTATTTGTATGAGATTGATAGAAATACCACTTTAAATCACAAAGAAGTATAAGAACTTTTTCGTCTGTGGTTTTTTAAGTGAGCCTGATTTTGACTGATAATGCATAGAAAATGTGATGAAACCATTCAGAGACTACTTCTCTCACTGTCATTGGCAAAGGAAAACAGTGTGTAGTTAGATAAAAGACAAAAACACTTTTCCTGGATGTGTTAGCATTGCTGGGCTTGTCCTCTGCATGGCCACTTAAGAGCAAAAAGAAATTCTGTCTCTAAAGGTAAGACAATAAACAGATTAAAAAGGAGGGCACAGAAACTAGCATGTATATTTCGGGATGAATGAGTGGTAAACAAAAAAGATGCATGGCAATAAAAAATAGAACTTTGTAGATTTTCACCTTCCATTGCTTGTCTTGAATGTTGGACTAAGAAAATAGTTTACAAAAGAAATAACAATTCATCAATCTGTTTATTTATAATGTTAATTTCCTTTGCATGAAGTTTTTAATATGATTATGTGCTTTCCATAGTTGAAAATGATTACCTTTGTTTTAGTACTAGTAGTTGATATATAATTTCATCATCATTATTTCATCTCATTTAAATATCCAGACTAACATAAACCACTTTATATAGCTGACAAAAAACAATTCATGAAATTAGGGTATAATAAATTACAGATAGTAAAATAGCTAAATCTATAGAAGACCAATGTACAAAGATTTACAAAAATAAACTGAAACTGGCTTATGTTTGTTTTAGGTGACTAAATGCTTAAACAATTTTCTTTAATATTTTTCTACCTGTTATGTTTTGTGTTTGGATGCCCTTCCAAAGCCTCATGCAGTCATGGAGGTGGCTGAATATAGCATTTGTGATTGGTTCATTGTCTAGGGCTGGGATTGGCACCGTGAGTGCTGTACCTGCCTGATATAAGAGATGGAAGAAGGTGGGCTTTTCATCTCTGGCCGATTTTTTTGGTCTTTTGCTCTTGCTACTTTGGTATCTGCTGGAGTCACCATGACCGATTGCCTTTCAGCCATGCTATCCTGATTTGAGGCCAACAAATTGGACTGAATCCTCCATGGACTTTGAGCTGAATAAACCTTTCCTACCCTCATGTTGAGTGTCAAATATTCTGTCTCAGCAAGCAGAGAAAAGTAACTAAGACACTACCATAATTTGATCACAATAAATATAACAACTTCACAACAGTGTTAATGCTATGACTATTATTATACTGTGCCTATAAAGCAGTTGAGATGTTAAACTTTGTGGGTATTTTACCACATACAATACCAAAAATAGCAACTTTGAAAAACAGAATGTGATCAGAAATTCCTGTTCTTCATTGATATTTCCTGAGGTAGGTGTTCCTTTGTCCTGTGTATACTTTGTAAGCTCATTTTTCTGGCCTTAGAATATCTAGAGATTTTGATTATCATCCTGAATATGAGTTAGCTTGCTTCTACTCAATCAAGAAAAAATGAGATAACTGAATGATAGGCTGGAATAAATAATGAATAAACATGAATGGCCTCTCTATTTGAAATTCAGTAGTTCTTCAGTCAAGGTAAAAAAGTGTAAAAACCTCTTTTACAAATGTTCATTTTTATTGGTATATGTTAGTAATATTTAACAATTATATTTATCTTGGAGGAACTGTCACATATGCATATTGTATTATTTTTATTCCATCCCCTTCTGCCATCTTCCCTCCACTCACCCTCAGAGCCTCTCCCCATCTTTTACAATTACTTGAATTTTTCTTCATTCAGATCAGGCACAACCTGGGATGTAATCTCCAAATTGCATTTGTTACAAGGACACCATTGATGTATTCAGTGTCTGTGTGTCTTTGTGTAACAGTTTGCTCTCCAACAGAAACTTATTCAGGCTACTACAAATGTGGACCTATGTAATTTTAAATTTGTTAGATGTTATAGTAAAAATGAAGCAAGTGAAAGTAATTTTAAGGATGTATTTTATTTAACCCTATGCATTCAGAGTATTATTTCAACATGTAATCAAGTGAAAATGATTCATGAAATGCTGTGCCTTTCACAGCAAGTCTGAGTACAGATTTATCTTACACCTGCAGTGCATCTCCAGTGCTGAGCAGCCATGGTGGCTCATGTCTGCTTTATTGGACAATTGGCCCTATGTGTGAAGAACTGTCAGCTGGTAGTCTTACAAAGTGATGTGTCTTTCCTCTAATTTTTTCTTCCCTTTAGTCATTTTAAATTCTTTCTTGTGAGAAGATATAATGACTGTCATACACTGAATGTGAGTAGTGGACAGCTGAGGGGAGCCCTTAGGTGATCAGGGAACCACCAGGAACATCTGCTTATGTAAACCACACATCAGGTATTATATTTTTATTTTTTTATTTTAAAGGGAATAAATCAAAACAATAAAAGGAAACAAAACAGTGATAAAACAGTAGGAAATCCACAATATTTACTATATTGCCTATTGTTATCCTCTAAGTAGTTGCTCAGATTACCACCTTTAGGCTTGCAAAGGCAATCAAACAATACAAGCATTAGGTTGCTTCTTTACTTCAGTTGTTATCATCTCAGCCTGTGTTCCTCTGAATCAGCCAGTTGCTTACTGGGGGTGGGGAGTTGGGAGATTCTTCTCTCCCAGCCCACATGTTGGCTATCTCAAGGCATTGAGGTATGTTCTCCTTTCTGGTCCTTCCCGGCTGGCAGGTCTGCCACTGGTGCATGGAGAGGTGTGTACCTTCCTTCCTATCACTTATTTTTAAAATTTCATCAGATTTGGTATCAGCTGACATGAAACCTCATCCCAGCTCCCTCTGTTTCTGTGACTTTGGACCTCTTGCTTCCTTTCTCAGCATTTCACCTTCTTCACTTTTATATTTGAACCCCTTAGGATCCCGAGTACAATCTAGTATAGTGCTCATCTTCTAATCAGATTTCCAATCAATATTTATTGCACCTGCATAATGATTTTGGCATGGGACTTAAAATCTTACATTTTCTTGAGCTCAGGATTTCAGAAACCAGTAGGACCACTGGGTCATCTAATGGAAACCCCACACTGGGGCATGACTGTTGACAAATCAGCACTTGGTGGGTAGACTGTGGAGACAGTGATGTAAGTGACAAGGCTCTGGGAGACTGAGTTAGTTTCCAACAAGGTATCTAATTGTAAAGTATTAGTGAAACATTGAAATTATGCTTCCCTGAGTTAGGTGTGTAATGCTAATTGACATTAATGGGAGTGGCACAGACATCAAGGGGGAACAGATCTCTCAGTATATTTAAAAACTTACTTTCAATAACCATCTAGTGTGCTTTAATTCACAGTGACATATGTATACTTCATATAAATTGAATGCTGACTTTTTTATATGTATATTTTTCAATCAATATTTAAGTTTCTTTGTTGGTAGTATTAGCTTGAATGACTGCCTTAATTGTAAATATAATATTGGGATTTTATCTTAGTAAGTTTATGAGATCTGGAAAACTGATCAACTGTCTGAAATAAAGCATTCTTATCTAGAAGTAATCAGGGATAGGGATACTTTCTGCTAAAATTTCACTTTGCTTGTTATTTGAACTGTTTTTTTAAATTAGTTCTTTAAGATATATTCTGAGGGAAGATGTTTCTAGTATTACAATAAAACTATCACTGGGCCCATTATAAGGAAATGAAAACCTCATCTTTTTGTATCAGTAAGGATAAAAATGTAAAAGTAACCACCAATTATCTATAATTGTATGAGACTTTTTCATTTATGTTAATCTGTCCTTCTGTTTATTACCATATAGCACAATTATTCCCTTTGTGCCAGTTTTCTATAAATAGAACACTAAATGGTTTGAATTTTGAGTTTACAATTAGTACAACCCTTATAATCCTCATAGCTCCCCCTCCACTTTCCTTTCTTTCCCTGCTTGTCTCTCTCTAAATAAAGGAACACACAGCCACTTTCCTAGAGAGATTATCTTGTAATCCTTCTCAATCATAATAACAACAAAAAGATATTCTGTCTTTACAAGAATTAGTATAAATATTCCTGCTATTATTTCTTAGTATATTAATACATGCATAATAACTGTGCTTGTAGTGTTGCTTCAAAGTCCAAATAGGAACCAAGGATAAATTGAGGCAATGCATTTTTATTAGACCTAGCATGTACACAGGAGCAAAGTACTGTAGTAGTATTTAAAAGTGATTTAATGTAATTAAAGATGTATTTTGAACATATGTTTGTTTTCAAACTACACACAAATCATGAATAGAATTTTATGTAATAAGATCAGCAGGTATCCAATTTCACTGGGTTCCCTATCATCAACT